>CAKAOH010019692.1:0-13530 GCA_916701665.1 Sebastiscus tertius | reverse complement strand
CTAAATGCTACACACTGCCCCTTTAAATTACACAAAAATGAAAAACACTATTACTGGCATTTGCTTCTTAGAAACCATACGTTTAACACAAAATGATAAAAAATGTACAACTGTCTATCTGTTTTCTTACGTAGAAATAATTACATCTACAGTGTCGACCATTGATCTTTTTTGTTGGAACTGACAACCGTCTAGACTGTTGTTAACCCTTTCCTCAAAACCCCCACACAGCACAAACACACCCTTTCTTTCTTCAGATCAGGTCACAAAGTCGTGCGCTCATTCAGCTGTGAAATAATCGGCCCTTTCCAGCGGGGCGCTCCTGCTATGCCACAGGATCCCAATCTGTAGGCGTGCACGTGTGTAGCGTGCGTGTGTTTTGGTCCATGCAAGTGTTTATGTTTGTGTGTGTGAACATGCAGCTGAAGCAGAAGGGAAGCCAGCACCTCGGTGGGTGGGACGATTGGGGGAGGCGGGGGTGTGGGTTGTTAGCTTTACCCAGACAAATACACCCTTTGTTGTTTTGCTGGCGTTGCCTGCCGGAGACGGCATCCATTTGGCGCAATTGGTGTTGGAGCCAAATGTGTTTCTGGCCTCTGTAGTGAAGTAATATGGTAATAATGTGTTAACCCTCTCAGTAACAGTGGCACAGTGGGGTTATATAGTGATTTTATGTGTGTGTGTGAGAGAGCATGCAAGCTGTTAACCTCTTTCCCCTGTCCATCCTCATCCCCTGTGTCACTCAGTATAATGCAGCACACACACAAACACACACACACACCCTCCTGTCGTCCATCATCAACTCTGTGATCCACCACAGCCCTGCAGCTGCACCTGATCACCATCATGATGTGTATAAACTGGTTCACTGTCTGAAATTCTCTAAATGTCTTGACAAGAGTGATGGAGATTGACTGGAAAAAGAGCTCATAAATTGTTCCCGCAGCTGAGTGACATCTTAAAGGATATGTGATTTTTATTACAGCTTGGGTCTCATATTCGTATATAGCCACCCTTTTTATGATCACATTGAGTAGATTATATTGAGTATATAGCATATTAGTTTTCTAGACAGGTTGGAAACAAGCCAACAGTTTAGCCAGATTATCTGAACTGCTTTATTTGGAGGTAAAACAAAAGGGAATGCACCTCTGCATGCAAAGAAAGTATGAGCGCACAACTACGTTCAAGCAGATCAAGGTTTAACAATGAAATTAGTAATGGATATCAGAGATATTGTCTTTTTTATTCCACACATTTTTGTCATTGGAAGGTGCCAATACGTATTACCCACAATGAAACTGGACTCCTGACAGTTCAATTGGAGATTCAACTTTTTCATGTATGCAGTGGTACTCCCCGAGACCTGTACATAGACCTTGATATGTAAAATCAATAATCACCTTTAAGTTTCTTGCCCCTTCTGACTTGTTAGTGACTGCAACTCATCAATTAAATTGGTGAGTACGATGTTGTTACTGTGGCCAAAACTATGGAAATAAGACAGGAAATAAATAATAATAAAATAAACAGGAATAATTGTTAAAGGAACCCATACATGATACGGTAATAATAATAATAATAATAATAATTATAATAATAATAATAATAATAAACAGGAATTATTGTTAAAGGAACCAATGCATATTACTGTAACAATGATAATAATAATAATAAACTTTATATAGCACTTTTTTAACAATAGAAAATAGAACCAAACAAAAGCAGATAAAATGAGATTGAGAAGACTATAGGGCATGAGCACAGAGGAAGTAAAAACAATAAAATGAACAAGTAAATAAATAATAGGAATAAAAACAGTATAATTAAAAACATATATCAAACAGTTCACAAAAGCTTTCACAAATAGAAAAGTTTTAAGATGAGATGGATCTCAGGATGAGGGCACTTAAGACTGCTCGCTATAGTAGAAATACAATAATCAATTTTATTTAGACATCTACTAGAGAGTTTGTGTTGATGGAGAACGTTGTCGATGAGTTATTGATCTAATGGATTTGTCAAGTGGTCCTCTCCGACCTCCCGCCAACCGCTTTGACCTCTGACCCCGTGTGCAGGGGTGGGATGGACGGAGGACGATTCAGTAGATAAACATTTACGCTCCGGTCCTACGGGCCTCTCAGAGATTGATGAAGTGGTAAAAGAGGAGAGTCCGCCTCGGCATAAATCAGCAGTGGATTAACAAGAGCAGAGTGTGGTGGATTTTTGGCGTCATACTTCAACTGTCTCATCCAGTCCGCCCTCACCGCTAGCCTTTCCATCCCTTTAATACTCTCAGAAATGACAAGGCTTCACCGTTCTGATCCAGTGCCCTTGTCCCGGGTCCGACTCCCCCCCCCCCTTCCTTCCTCCTTCCTCTCCCTGAATTAGAGTGCGCACAGGCCCATATCCAATTTCTCTCCTTTAATTAGCCTTCTGCACAGGGAGAGGGATCAAGGGAGAGGGGCTGAAAGGGTACAGGGATGGATGAAGAAGAGAAATGTAATTTTTCGAAGTATTGCACTAATTAGGTATAATTTCATACAGGGGTTGTATCCCTCATGTATCAAACTGTTGTTACTTACTGACTTAATGCACATAAACTCAATCATCTCCTTCTCGCCGTATTTTTCCTTCCCTTAATCAGTTTAATCAATGTGTTTGGGCCTTTCAGATAAAGCATTTGTTTACTTTTATTTTAAGCTATGATTATGTTAATGGTATTGTAATTACTTAATTTACCATTTATGAATATTATCCATTGCTGCTCTCCATCATTACCATCTGAGTGCTGAGAAAATGAGATAGCAGGCAAACGTGATGAGGCCACGTCCCACTAACGTCCTCCGTCTCATCCTTGGCCAGATGTCTTTCAGCCTGCAGTTTCAAGGAGAGCAGTCAACCTTTCCCCCCACTCGCCGTCCGTCCCATTAGAGTCTGCTAAACAAACAGACTAATTAAGTGTGGCCTTGTGTGATAGGCTAAGCTTGGAGCTTTTCACTCTTTGTTAATAGGTTGGCCTGCTCCTCCTACCAAGTGCCGGGGGGTCAGCTGAGCCTGTGGTGCAGATTGCCCATTAAACCAAATGGCTAATGGCCCCAGCTAACGCCATAACAAGGCCGACATCTTGCACACACTCAGGAGCACGAGTCACGTTCACCCGCCGCAAAAGCAATTACATTGCCGCTCGCAATCTTGTAGCACGATCTGTGGCAGGTTTGATCTGCATGTGAGATAGTTTGTATGCATATACGAAAAGTATGTGTGTGACTTTGAAATTGAACATGTTTTAGACTCATTCCACCCATCGGTCTTCCAAAAATAGAAATCAATTTTTGCGTTCTGTCTTCTCCTCTTATCAGCCTCTTAGCCGTTCCCTTTCTCTCTGCTCCTCCTCTCGCTGCTCCAGCCTATATTTCACACTTTTTTTTTTTTTAAATCGTCCTACCTTCATACAGTTCACCTTCTGTTGCATCCTTCTTTGTGCATATTCCACCGTCTCTCTCTCTCTCTTCTCTCCTGCTGTGTCCCCTGATGTGTGCTGTAATAGTGCCCTGTGAATATATACAGTTCTGACAGGGTCTATGGCCTCCTCTGGCTGTCACAGTGCTGCTCGAATGGACCCTCAATTTACCATGTCAATAGGCAGCCAAGTGTCAGCGTGTCACTTCCACAGCCGAGGTGGCGAGAGATAGTTGTTTAAATGCAGCTCAGCTCTCTGTGACTCTTTTGCTGCTGCTGATACTTTGTGCACTGGTTAGTTTTTATTGTATTACACTTAATAATTTGTACTTATATTGCTTAGATTCTGTACTTATTATCGCTGATATTTATTTTCTCTTCTCTCATTCTTATTTTACTCTTTGTAAATATGTGTGAGGCTGACGCAACTGCAATTTCGTTGTGCTTGCATAAAGAGAATAAAGTTCTTGAATCTTGAATCTCTGGAACTAACCAGTGGGCAACCTCCGGGTCTGAGAAGTGAAGCCAATGCTGAAGTGCCTTAAACTTGCATTCTTTCTAATAGCCAGCAGGGGGCGACTCCTCTGGTTGCAACAAGAAGTCTGATTGTATAGAAGTCTATGAGAAAATGAGCCTACTTCTCACTTGATTTATTACCTCAGTAAACATTGTAAACATGAGTTTATGATCTCAATCGCTAGTTTCAAATCTTCTTCAATACAGCATGATGTTCATTTAGTAAATTATGGTCCCATTTAGAGTCAAATAGACCATAAAGCAGGATATGCTTTAGGGCGTGGCTACCTTGTGATTGACCAACCTGGTCTCACGGGAAGGCGTATAAATAGCACAATATTACATGGACATTCCAAGTGTTATGAAGACGTATATTCGCCTCTGGGCATGTCATTTGTACGCCACACAACAAAACTACGCTAACGTCCACAGTTAGGTTTAGGCAACAAAACCACTCACTTTAGGAAAAACGTCATGGTTGGGCTTAAAATAAGTGCGTAAACTCAGTACAATACGTACAGAAACAACGTAACATAAGTACGGAACTCACGCCACAAATGTCACTAAAACACTATATGACAAACATCACTAACGTAACTTGCAAAACAAAACACCGGTCTCGAACACTGGTCTCCTGGTTAAAAGTTGTTTATTTGTTGGACCCATCCATCTCCCCACCCGCCTGCCATATGGTCTTTCACGGTAACTACGTCCACTTCTTATATACAGTCTATGGAACTAGCATTCTAACATTACTGCTTTTTTCTCACACATTCATTGCATCCGTTTTTCATGTTTCCTCTCAACTGTACTTTATTCTCACCTCTATGTCATGCTCTTTTTTCTGCAACATCCCTCTCTCTCTCTGCCCTCTCTTGCTATCTCTGTGGAGTTACATAAAAAAGCCCCTCTCCAATCACGTCAATCCCACAATCTGTGCTCCGTGCAATGCATGCTCACTGACAAAGTGAGATTTTCACTTCACAAACTTTCCCCCCTTTTTCCCTCCCGAGCTCACTGAGCCCAGAGGAAGCTCTGGCTGAGATATGTAAAAGCCATATGGCACTCTGAAGAACTGCCTCACGCCATGTCAAATATATATTGCAGAGATTTATAACATGCTCAAGCTACATGGATATTTAAGAAGTTTAATGTGACATGCAAGTTTCTGTTTGCGTGTATACATATAATCTGATTTTCTGCCACAAATAAGAGCTGACTCTGATTTCTTTTTAATGTCACAGCCCAGAAAATATCCTGGAGGCTGAATAGAAGAGATCCCTTTTAGCCTAAATGTAACCCACTACCTCATGTGGCCCATTCCTATTAAATGATTCATTCTCAGAAAGAGATTGGGGCTATGATGCCAAAACTAGTCGCTCATACAACATCTACTGATCATGTTTTACAAAAAAGCTATTTTATTTGATCTGTTTCTTGATTTGGAATCCCAGACTTGTAGCTCAAAGTAGAGCTCTTCTTTCTTGATAGCAATGTTTTTCTTTTTACCTCCATTTTCTCTGGATTTGTGGTTGTTTTAATCCTTTTCTTTGGTCTTTTGCGTCCTTTACATCGTGTGGTGGGAAAACTGGCTGTGCACTCTTTGTGTAGAATAATGCTCTTTAGAGCGTCTGCACCCTTTTGACCTGATTTTGTTGAAATCCACTGAGACATGTGGCTGTTGTACCTTATCCGTAGATTAGGAGGGATTTGTCCCGTAAAAGTGGGAGATAGAAGCAGCGGGATGTGATTGCCTAAGTGCTGCATTGGTCACAAAGGCTGAGGGACTGAAAGACAGAAAAATCCTGTAGCGATACACGTGCAGCCGTGTATATTTTGACTCTGTACAAGCACCCGGGGCAATGTAAGACTTTTGCAGATCTTGACAGTCGCTTTAAGGAATAAACAGCCATCATACATCGCCCTAAAAACAGTTATTTCCTCTCATTTCACTTCGCCTGATTTTGTCTTGTCCTCTCGTCCTGTATACAATGTTTTTCTGGAGCTCTGCCCCAGAAATAGTTGTTATATTGAGCTTTGAATGACAGACGTTGAAGTGGAAGCAGGACCAAGCTATTGTCGCGGGAGGCAGCCGAGGTTACAGCGCTGTCAGTCAGAGTTAGTGGGGGCGGGCTCTAAGCTGTCATCCCAGCGTTTTCGGTCTCGCCCTACATATCAGGTCACTGGTGCTCTGCAGGCTTCAGGTCTTCTTGGCAGGAGCAAGCACACGCACAAGCCGACACACATACTTCTACATGCATAACTCCAGCTACATACTGTACATACAGTTTAAGCTATCGTGTGCACACCGGTACATATTTGCACTTGCAGGTCACCAACTGTGGCAAAAGATTTTCCGCCGGGAATAAAAACTGACACAAGTCACGTATTGAGCTTGCAAGAATCTCTGTGTCATCAAAAGATGTAATAAAAGCTTTTCAAAAAGGATCACCAGAGATGAGACAGATCTTTTTAAACTGGTTTAGAGACCTCTGTAGTGGGTGACAGCAGAGGAAAGTGCAGTTAGTGTACTGAAGGATATCGGGTCGGATGAGGTGCACCTAATTTGTCTGAAAGAGAAATAATTGAGGGTTGCGTAATAACGCTCCTCTCTCTTGTCCCCTTTCATCTAAAGTGAAAATGGCTCCAAATCAGCCAAGGCGTTAATACAAGTAGATGTAATGGCACAGACATGGGTGTGTGTGTGTGTGTGGAGGGAGTGGGGGGGTAGGGGGGGGTGACACAGAAAGAGAAAAGGCGAGTAAACGGGGTTGCTCACGCATGTGCTATTAATGCCCCATTGTTAACATGATGTGTCTGAGGGATAATTGGAGTGTGTTTAAGTGCGTGTGTGTGCGTGTGTGTGTGATTGTCTGTGACGTCTGAGTCGCCGGGTGATAACAAGGAGATGGTTAAGCGGAGAGGAAGAGAGAGTAGAAATGAGAGCTGGTTTGGTGACACACACTCCATGAAAAGTGTCTGTGTCAGCGTTAACAAGCAAGTGCACACACTCATTGACATGGACACACAGGTTGATTAATTGGTGGGTCTCTATAAAAGGAGCCCTGAGCAGTCTCTACTTCACTATGAAACATCTGGCGTCATTAGAAGTCAACATTTGGGGAGTTATCAATAGAGAGCTAATAGTGTTTGGAAACCTGACGTTGATGGTGCGCTGTGATGTATTTGCCACTGCAAATGGGTAAAGGAAGCAGTTTCTAAATCACCTAATTACACAGACGTTTACTGTTGTAGCTGTGGATGGGGAGCTGGTTCAGTCATACTAATAAGGGAGATTGTTAGGTGATCAAATTCACAGTGAAATGGGAATAAAAACATTTGATGATAGTTCTATATAAAATATGCAATATGAATATTATCTGTTCACACCCCAAAAACACTGTATGTTCAGTTACAAGGATGTACTACTGAGAAAAGTTGAAGAGACATTTAGTTTTGCTAGAACTAGTAGTGTCTGTTCGCTAGAGTATTAAAGGAAGGATTTAATTGCAACCAGAAGTGACACGAGAGAGTGGAGCTAAGTACAACCGAACGCTGAATAAGACGTTTTTAGGTGATCAAAATGTTACAATTAACCATATGAACTGAAAACACACAGTGAAAGGGTTAAAGTTCTAAGAGGAAAACACGGACAACTTCCAGACTGGACAACTCCGTGGTAGCGACCTGTCAATCACAAGATAGCCACGCCCAAAAGCATCCCCTGCTTTATGGTCTATTTGACTCTAAATGGGACCATAATTTACTAAGTGAACAAGACTTTATTAAGACTAAATTAAGTGAGAAGTAGGCTCATTTTCTCATAGACTTCTTTACAATCAGACTTCTTTTTGAAACCAGAGGAGTCGCCCCCTGCTGGCTATTAGAAAGAATGCAAGTTTAAGGCACTTCAGAATTGGCTTCACTTTTCAGACTCAGAGGTTGCCCTCTTTTTTCCAGAGGTTAAAAGTTAAAGATTCAAGAACTTTATGATCATTATGCAGCCACAATGAAATTGTAGTCAACCTTTAAACGGTGCATTGTATTAAAGACTTCACACTTATTTACAAAGAATAAAATAAGCATTGGCTTCACTCCTCAGACTTTGAAGTAACCCACTGGATGGCACGTGAAACTGCCGTGACATCATCTTCAACGTGACACTTGCTGAATCATTTCAACGGCAACCAAACAGAGGAACGTCTGCACTTTGTCAAGTGTACGTAAGGCGTCCGGCGCAGTTTTTACAAGCTTGCTTTCTTTAAAATCTGGCTCACATGAATACAAAATTGCGGTCGCTATTGGCATGGTAGTTTGTCTATTTAAAAACAACGTGTTTGTGCTGGATGTCCCGTGTCGTGCTAGTGACGACTCTCCCTGACCAATCAGTGGTCTGCAGTGTTTTAACTCCACCTTCTGGTAACGGCTCAGCTCGCTTGGAACCTCGACGGAGTGTGGTACCAAGAATGGAGTGGTTCAATTGGTACCATCTAATTGCTGATGGAAACGCAAAAATAAACGTTTTAATGTGTAACGAACTGAACTGAACTGGACTGCTTGGTGGAAACATGCCATATACGTTCTTCCTTTGATAAGTAATGGAGTTACTCATGTCGGATTTTCTCCTCCACTGAAACAGTTTTGAGCCTCCCTGGGGAGGCCCGCCTCTCACTTTGAAAACCTGATACCACTCTCATGTCAGTATGATAAATATGAAGCTGCAGCCAGGGGGCGGTTAGCTTACCTTAGCATAAAGACTGTAAAGAGGGGGAAAGAAATAGCCTAGGGTGAAAAAATCCACCCACAGTATAAGCACCTCTTACACTCTCTAATTAACATGTTATCATGAGATAAGCTATATTCATATTACTGTTGGAAACAAAAGAAAGGGAATAAGTGGATTTCCCAAAATGTTGAACTGTGCCTTTAAGGAAAAAGAAAGGTAGAGTTTTAGGTTTAGAGTAAAGGATTAAGAGGGAAAGGGGAGTACAACGGTTCCCTTGGGATCGTTCGGCCTGGACAAGAAGCTCCTGCTGGGACTTTATGTGTATTGATGTGTGTATTTGCCTGCATGTGTGCATAAGTGGCTCAACAAAGAGCTTTGATTCTCTTCCCCCGTTTCATCCCAAACTGGCCGCTTTGTACCGGCTGCTGTCTGCTACGTTACCTGACAGCGCCGCCTCGGGAAACCGTGCGAGTGAGCAAGAACAAGTGTGTGCGTGGAGGAGGGGTAATTGGCATGTCCATCTGACGGAAAGGGCCGGACAAAGTGGCAGTGCAGGCGCGGAGCTGATAACATGGCAATTAAGCGGAGAGAGACAGACCCCCAATCAGCACAGCGTGCCGCAGGGACCTACAGAGACAGGTGGGACTGCAGGAAGTGGATACAGAGACGGGGAGAATGGGCGAGTGCCCCCCAGGTGTGAGCTAATTTGTCTCGCTGTTCGACTGAAAACAAGGCAGCTCCTGAAGGGCCTGCACCAAACACGTCTGACTGTATTGTGCACACACACCATTCGCTATCCCACTGAAGACACCTGCTGCTGCTGCTGCCGAGAAAATTATGTTGCATCTTTTTCAAACTCCAAGCTGCACACTTTAAAGGAAATAGAGTGACAGCAAAGTTTTGGGTTTACATCTTCTGTTGCTTGTTGAAACAGGGCGTGGGGGAAATAGAGCAAAGTTATTTTATGTCTCTGTTTGATGCTTTTTGCCAGAGGCGGTGCTGCAATTCTCCACTCACTTGTCTCAGTATTGCCTAAGCCTCTCTGTGTGGCCCCCTGCCACAACCTTTGCATCTTCTACCCACCTTTCTTTTTCTCTTTCTCTCTCTCCGTTCCCTCCCCTCCGGTAAAGATTAGAGGCAGCCTCCTGGATCGCATCACACAGGAGCACAGTAAACTTTTAAAAACTTCAAAGCTCTGAGTTATATTTCAGTTGGCTGACAGAAGAAGTACCACCACCACTGCCTCCGCCTCCACCACCCCCCTCCACCGCCGCCGCTGCTGCCGAGTTGCTGTTTCTAATCATTCATGCTGCTTACGGATCTACAAACTAACTCCCTCCTGTCTGCAATTTCCATTCTCTCCCCGTCTATCTCAGCTTCAAATTCATTGGCACATTTCCCTCCTCTCTCCCCTGCGCTCCTTTCTCTCTCTCTGTTTACCTCTCAGCTTCTGTGGAGCATTAACTTTTATCTTTTTCCCTCCACCAGCCCCCCCGTCCTTTCTATAAGCCTATTTCCCCCTCTTTTTCATTCCTCTTTATTTTCTTTTATCCCCTCATCCTGGTCGCTTTGTGCGGATGCAGGGACGGTGTCGAGCAGATTATCAACTAACGGTCATTTATTCATTTCATTGTTTGCAAACCCCTCGGTGCTCAATAACCTTTGTGTTTGTTTGTGCAAGTGTGTGTGTGTGCATCTATCGACTGGTTGTTATTTTTGCCACGCTACATTGCTCAGACATTTCCTCTCTAATATGTCACAGAGGTCTGTGAGCGGTGACATACATGTGCAAACAAAGTAGGGTACTTGTGTCTGATATTCATGGCTTAAGGACATTCAATAAAGTATTGAGTGCTGAGGACCTCTCACCAGGCCACAGTGTGAGTGCACCACATCGATTCACAGACCACATGTGACAATCACAATGAACTGGAGTCCATTCAGGCTCCCGACTCCACTCGGGCAAGTTTAACCTCTGCACATGGAAGCCATCTAATGTACAGAGTTATATAAAGTATAAGGAGCTGATTTCTCTATGCTCGGCAGGCATAGTGTGGTGGATCCCTGGCGGGCCTTGCAGGCCATCACTGAAGGTATTTGTGAACTCAAGGAGCTAACATGCCTCGTTTTCTTTCCGTAAATTGCTTCTTTAATTCCAGGTTAGAAAAAAAGAAACGATAATGGCAAAACCTGTTTGTCTGATTGCTTGAATCACTTTAGTTCATTAGCAGTCCATCTGGCTTATAGCTCTTGGTTCCAAATCATCAGCTTGAATAGCACTTGAAATCAAAAGATTATATTTTGATATTGAAATGCGTGCAGACATAGTCTTTGTGCTAAATGACTTATTTCCTGCTGTTAATTCGGCGCGTGCCTTTATCGAGGAAGTTAAGATGGAAATAGAGTATTTCGGAGCTTTAATATTTTGTACCCAAACATCCGTTAATCCACTCAGGCAGAACGTTTCGCCACTCAGGGGAACAGCTGTAAACAAACACTAAATATTTAAAAAGCCTATCTTGTCTAAGCTGAGAAGTTATGCGCTTATGTTCATTTCACATCCCCCCCACACATCATTTTGGATGCTTTCGAGGAGAATGCAGAGGAGGACGTTCTTCTTCTTCATGACAGACAAACTGTGAAGACAGTTTAGATCACAGCATGTATTGAGATTTGAAAGCTGAGGAATAATGTGTTATTCTCATGTGACAGCTGAAATGACTGTAATTCAACATATAACGCCGGCATTCTCTCACGTCAGCTGCATCACACATCTGAAGTCTGCAAGTCAAAGTGTGAAATTTTGGACTGTATGTTGATGTTCGATCAGTTAACTTCTCGCATTTGACCTTTTCACGATATTAAATTATTCAACCAATCAGACTGGGTTTCAATTTATCTTAACCTTTATAATGCTTACTTGTGGATCTCACCGTCATGTGAATTTAAACATGCATAAAGTTGTGCTCTGCTTGCTTGACCTTTTAATCTAATTTCCCCTTATCTCATCTGATGCAACGATCCATTTGGAAGTCCTAACCAGGCTAATTTGGATGGATTTGTCAAAGGTTTTCATGAGCCGTGAATGATAACGGAGTAGTGGCTGCGTGTGAACCAGATTGATCATCTGATTACCTCACCGGTTGGGTTGGCTTGTTGAATAATAATTCAATATCTCATAAACAACATCATGCAAATGCACACAGATAGTGTGCGCCCTTGAAGAGCTCTGGCAGTTAAGGCTTCTTACTATGGATTCATTATGCAAATGCAGAAAACTGGAGCTTGCGTTGCTCTTCTGGATGGTGTCAGGGTCAAAGTAGCTGGATTACAACATGTGAGTGCAGTGGAAAATGAAGAAGGAGTTTTAGTTTCAGAGATTGGAAGAGAACTATAGCTGCTTTAAGATTTGAAAGGGGGCTTTAAGTTTTTTGCTGAAAGGCCTTAAGGTCTTTAAGTCTTAAAGGGACAGTGTGTAGGATTTAGTCTAGTGGTAGTTGTAGTTTGTATTTAGTGGAGTGGTTGCAGATTGCAACCAACTGAGTACCCCTCTGATCACTCTTCCATTTCCAAGACTGCAGTAACGTGAGCCGCCAAGTGCAAAACTGTAAAAAGAATATGCTGTTCGCCTCACTCCGATGCCATCCTTACCATAATAACACTACTTTAGGAGCAACGGAAGTCAGACAGCGGCTGGCGGTACCACGGTTTTGTACTCTGCGGCTCATGTTACAGCAGTTTCACAACCGTGCTGGAGAACTACGGTGGCCTTCAAGTAATGTAAAAACATGAAAGGCTCTCTCTCTAGAGCCAGTGTTTGGTTTGTCCGTTCTGGGTTACTGTAGAAACATGGCGGAGCAACATGGCGATGTGGTCCGTTTGGGCTCGTTGGTTTGTTTTAAGCAGTCGTCTCAGGGACACATCCAGAGCTGTCAGGTGGGTAACCAGCTTGGTGGGGGCCTAACTGAGGCAACTGGTTTAAGTGTTTCTAAAGCTTACCGCTAATCTGCAAGTAGACTAGGGTTCAGTGATATGGTAGATATGTTTGGGATAGGCAATCTAGTTGGAGGGGGACTTCCACATTAGTTTGGGGGGATATTGCCTTTTGGGGTACTATTTGACCTGAGTAACACTGTCTGTTGGTTCTGTTTGGGGCCTTTAGAGACCCATGGTGTATGATGGCCAGTGTAAAGGATTTTGTTGCTGCTCCATGTGAGGAGTTTCTGGATTGTTGCACTAAAGATCAGCTCCTGAAAATTGCAGAAGAGTATGAAATTGATCTAAGTGGTCTTGGTGATAAACGGCTTGAGGAAAATGTAAAGAGGAAGAGGACCCACTCCCTATGTAGATATGAAGGACTCATTCTAGGCTAATTAAAACAAGATTCTTAGTTTCAGGTGATTATACAGTTGTGTAAACAGCTATGAATATTAAATTCCATTTTTTCTAATAGATCCTCCAAAATATTACACACTGTTGCTTTAAGAGAAACATCAATGAGTTTGTTTACATGCACATCTGTATCCCAGTTTTCTGTCTTGTAGTAGTTTTGATCTTATTCAGGGCACATTTACGTGAACGTAACATGAGAAATCTGGTTATTCCAGATCTCCAGATATCCCTGTATATATGATCATATAAGTGTCAGTGTCTCTGTTTATCTGAGAGTTCAGGCCTCTTTGATTCTTCGGCCTCTCCTTCCTGCACTCAACAGTTTAGCAGGAACATAGTTTGCTTTCTAGCTGCCTGAACTCTGCTGCTTTCACCACTTTGCTGGATTTAGCTTCTCCACCTGTAACGGAAAGGGATAAATGCATAAAGTCAGA
>CAKAOH010019691.1:0-13100 GCA_916701665.1 Sebastiscus tertius | reverse complement strand
ACTTTACTGTATATTTTAATTATCAGATACTTGTTAAGGCTGCTGTCAGATGGGAACCTCGTACCTCCATAAAGTCAAACTTCATTGTTTTTTTAATGTAACCTTTATTAAACCAGGTAGTTCCTTCAGATTAAGTCGGTCCTGAAAACTCACCAGTACAAACCATCAGATAGCATCTATTACAACCACACAGGGACATTATATTTATCTATTTCTTCATCTGGATGACGTCATTCATTTATGAGTTTTTATGAGGCAACTTCAAGCAGGTCACTTTAGCAGCACAATGATCACATTATTACATATTATTAAGTGATTATTAAGTTATTAACACAACTTCTTTAATCCATCACCATGCATCCTATTTTATAAAATGAGAATCAAAGTATCTTTAACATTTCATTGGATAAATACTAACTAAGTACATTTTCTCAAGTACTGTACTTGTACTTTACTTGATTATTTCCATTTTCTGTTAATTTCAAATATTGTACTTTTTGCTCCAATACAACATGGACGGTCCATGACGAGCCTACCACAGTACCACATAAATCCAGTTGAGTTCAGATTAAGCAGGCTGTTAAAACAAGGTAACTATAGGTCACTAGGTAACTAAAGCTAACTAACTAGGTAACTATAGCTAACTAGGTAACCAGGTAACAAGGTAACTAGCTAACTAACAAGGTAACTATAGCTAACTAACTAGGAAACTATAGCTAACTAGGTAGCAATGTAACTATAGGTAACTAAAACAAACTAACTAGGTAACTATACGTAACTAGGTAACTAAGTAACTAAAGCAAACTAACTAGGTAACTATACGTAACTAGGTAACTAAGTAACTAAAGCAAACTAACTAGGTAACTATAGGTAACAATATGTAACTAAATAACCTTGGGTAACTATAGGTAATTATAGATTATTAGGTAACCAGGTAACACAGTAACTATAGGTAACAAGGTAACCATAGGTAACTAACTAGGTACTAGGCAACAAGTAATCATGTAACTAAAGTTAACTAACTAGGTAAGTTTAGGTAGCCAGGCAACTCTGTATCTATGGTATCTATCACCGTCCCGTCATCTACCGCTGTTTTCTTCCTCACCGCGGACCGACAGGACTAGAGCTCCTAGGCCTTAAAGTCTCGCCACATATCCGTGTTGATGGTCTATCGTTCATCTCCGGTGTGTCTGAAATCATTCCTGCTGCCATCCCACAGGTTGTTTATGAGCCACAGCAACCAGCTGTGACAGTTACGTCACGGACACCGCGTCCTCATTTGCAACCGAACAGGTTTGTCCCGCCCTGGTTGTTAGTGACCCACCTCTCGACCTGGTCGCAAAGGCGAGTCAATCAACGCGGGTTAACCCTTTCATACACACAACCAACCCTGGTTCAACCCTGGTTGAATCCTCAGTGTGAAAGGGGTAGTACTACTAGTAAAGTACTGTAACCTCCTCTACCTGCTCTACTTCCACTCAGATACAGCCAGGTACTCTAGTACTATTAGTACTACTACAGTACTACCTCCAATACCTGCTCTACTACCACTCAGGTACAACCAGGTACTCTAGTACTACTAGTACTACTACAGTACAGTACTCTCTAGTACTATTACAGTACTGTAACCTCCTCTACCTGCCCTACTACCACTCAGGTACGACCAGGACCAATTTATCATTATTAATTTATTATTTATTATTATTACTCTAGTACTACTAGTACTACTACAGTACTGTAACCTCCACTACCTGCTCTACTACCACTCAGGTACGACCATTACTCTAGTACTACTACAGTACAGTACTCTCTAGTACTACTACAATACAGTACTTTGTAGTACTACTACAGTACAGTACCCTCTAGTACTACTACAGTACAGTACTTTGTAGTACTACTACAGTACAGTACCCTCTAGTACTACTACAGTACAGTTCGGGTGTAACCTCCTCTACCTGCTCTGCTTCCACTCAGGACAGATACTCTGACTGCAGTACTAAACGCAAGTACTACTTTGATACTGTACTCTACTAGAGTAGAGTACTACACTAGGTGAGGAAATATACTTTACTGTATATTTTGATTGTCAGATGCTTGTTAAGGCTGCTTTCAGAGTCAAGTCAAACTTCATGTAGTACTCTACTCTAGTACTACTAGAGTAAAGTACTACA
The DNA here is from genome assembly GCA_916701665.1 of Sebastiscus tertius. Taxonomy (NCBI): domain Eukaryota; kingdom Metazoa; phylum Chordata; class Actinopteri; order Perciformes; family Sebastidae; genus Sebastiscus; species Sebastiscus tertius. Next base: position 10,929 of record CAKAOH010019691.1, on the reverse strand, counting down.
GGTGAGGAAATACAGTATACTTTACTGTATATTTTAATTATCAGATACTTGTTAAGGCTGCTGTCAGATGGGAACCTCGTACCTCCATAAAGTCAAACTTCATTGTTTTTTTAATGCAACCTCTATTAAACCAGGTAGTTTCTTCAGATTAAGTCGGTCCTGAAAACTCACCAGTACAAACCATCAGATAGCATCTATTACAACCACACAGGGACATTATATTTATCTATTTCTTCATCTGGATGACGTCATTCATTTATGAGTTTTTATGAGGCAACTTCAAGCAGGTCACTTTAGCAGCACAATGATCACATTATTACATATTATTAAGTGATTATTAAGTTATTAACACAACTTCTTTAATCCATCACCATGCATCCTATTTTATAAAATGAGAATCAAAGTATCTTTAACATTTCATTGGATAAATACTAACTAAGTACATTTACTCAAGTACTGTACTTGTACTTTACTTGATTATTTCCATTTTCTGTTAATTTCAAATATTGTACTTTTTGCTCCAATACAACATGGACGGTCCATGACGAGCCTACCACAGTACCACATAAATCCAGTTGAGTTCAGATTAAGCAGGCTGTTAAAACAAGGTAACTATAGGTCACTAGGTAACTAAAGCTAACTAACTAGGTAACTATAGCTAACTAGGTAACAATGTAACTATAGGTAACTAAAACAAACTAACTAGGTAACTATACGTAACTAGGTAACTAAGTAACTAAAGCAAACTAACTAGGTAACTATAGGTAACAATATGTAACTAGGTAACTATAGGTAAATATAGGCAACTATAGGTAACTAACTAAATAACTATGAGTAACTATAGGTAATTATAGATTATTAGGTAACCAGGTAACACAGTAACTATAGGTAACAAGGTAACCATAGGTAACTAACTAGGTACTAGGCAACAAGTAATCATGTAACTAAAGTTAACTAACTAGGTAAGTTTAGGTAGCCAGGCAACTCTGTATCTATGGATAACTAGGTAACTATATGTAACTAACTATGTTACTATAGGTAACTATATGTAACAAGGTAACCAGGTAACAAGGTAAATAAAGCTAACTACCTTGGCAACTATTGGTAACTAGGTAACCAGGTAACGGGCAGGATGTCAGTCTGGTGTTTCATTTGGTTGATCCCTTGGTTGATCCTTTGGTTGATCCCTTGGTTGATCCTTTGGTTGATCCTTTGTTTCATCCTTGTTTCATCCCTTGGTTGTTCCTTTGTTTCATCCTTGTTTCATCCTTTGGTTGTTCCTTTGTTTCATCCTTTGGTTGTTCCTTTGTTTCATCCTTTGTTTCATCCTTTGGTTGATCCTTTGTTTCATCCTGGGGGCGGCTGTGGCTCAGAGGGTAGAGCAGGTCGTCCACCAATCGGAAGGTCGATCCCCCGCTGTTCTGAGTTACATGTCAATGTGTCCTTGAGCAAGACACTAAACCTTAAATTGCTCCCAAAGGCATAGCCATCGCTGTGTGAATGAGTATTTAGATTAGATCCTGTTGGGCAAAGTTGGCACCTTGCATCACAGCCTCTGCCATCAGTGTATGAATTTGTGTGTGAATGGGTGAATGCTAACATGTAGTGTAAAGCGCTTTGAGTGGTCGGAAGACTAGAAATGTGCTATAAATACAAGTCCATTTACCATTTACCATCCTTTGGTTGATCCTTTGTTTTATCCTTTAGTTGATCCCCTGGTTGATTCTTTGGTTGATCCCTTGGTTGATCCTTTGGTTGATCCTTTGTTTCATCCTTGTTTCATCCTTTGGTTGTTCCTTTGTTTCATCCTTTGTTTCATCCTTTGTTTCATCCTTTGGTTGATCCTTTGTTCCATCCTAGGGGCGGCTGTGGCTCAGAGGGTAGAGCAGGTCGTCCACCAATCGGAAGGTCAATCCCCTGCTGCTCTGGGTCACATGTCAATGTGTCCTTGAGCAAGACACTAAACCCAAAATTGCTCCCGAAGGCATAGCCATCGCTGTGTGAATGAGTATTTAGATTAGATCCTGATGGGCAAAGGTGGCACCTTGCATCGCAGCCTCTGCCATCAGTGTATGAATTTGTGTGTGAATGGGTGAATGCTGACATATAGTGTAAAGCGCTTTGAGTGGTCGGAAGACTAGAAATGCGCTATGAATACAAGTCCATTTACCATTTACCATCCTTTGGTTGATCCTTTGTTTCATCCTTTGGTTGATCCTTGATTTCATTCTTTGATTGATCCTTTGGTTGATCCTTTGGTCAGGTCTGGACCAGAACCACGGTGGGGAGTATGCTGCGTTTGAGATCCTGATTGAGAAGTTCATAAAAGCCCTCAGAGACTGCGGGATCGTGCCGTACGTGGTGCTGGACGGAGGCTCGGACTACACCGACAAGAAGCTTCAGACCGTGACGCTACGAGCCAAAAGTCGTATCAAGAAGGCCCATCGAGCGGCGGAGGGCAACAGCCAGGAGGGCATCCTTCCACAGCTGGTCAGCCTGGTGTTCAAACAGACGCTGGCCCGGCTGGAGGTACCGGTGGCTCAGTGCTACTGGGAGGCTGACCAGGAGATTGCTGCCCTGGCCAGGGAGTTGGACTGCCCAGTGCTTTCCAATGACAGCGACTTCTACATCTTCGACCTCCCGAAGGGGCTGCTGCCCATCTCGGACTTCCAGTGGGAGGCGGTGGAGCAGAGCGGCTCGCAGAGCTACATCCCCTGTAAGAGATACAACACCACCAGATTCTGCGACAGCTTCGACATTCAGCACCAGCTCCTGCCCACCTTCGCTGCCTTGGCGGGGAATGACTACGTGAAGATGAAGTCGCCCATCAACTGGGCTCAGTTTGCCCCGGAAGGCGTTGGGACAACAGGCCGGCTGGAGGGGCTGCTCTGCTGGCTGAAGGCCTTCCAGCAGCCTCAGGAGGCCTTGGAGGCGGCGCTGGGGCTGATGGGAGATCTGAGCAGGAAGACGAAGGAGGAGGTACTGAAGGGCCTGTATCTGGGGATGAAGGAGTACCAGCTCCCTCCCAGCTCCCTGGAGAGGTTCTTCACCCACGGGACGGCACCTCCTCTCCCAGCAGTGGAACAAGTAATACAATCCTTTACTGTAAATGTTGTTATGGAAGACCTGTCTGTCTGTCTGTCTGTCTGTCAACTAACCTTCTGCTAACCACAGCCGTGAGCCATTGGCTGTTGTTAGCAGAGGGCTAAACTATTAGCAACCCTTTCTCTCCATCTCTGAAACGCTTCTCTGATATTGTATGACTCTCTTTTTGACTGACTTTACTGAAGGTTAGTTAACTATAGGCATCCAAAGATTTATACGCCCTCAATTTATCTTTACATCGCTGCCGTTGGCCACCAGCCCGCTGGTCGGACGGCTGGCTACTTAGCTAGCTTAGCTTGCTAATTCCGCCATGCTGTCATGAAACACAGAAAATGAGATGAACAAAGTTGTCACTCATCTGGTGATAGCACTGTGCTTTCCTACATTGTGACAAGAGTGTGTGGATGAAGTAGTCTCCAGCGGTGTAGGGGTCGGCTAATCTGGTCTCATTGGTTAATGTTAACTTTCTCATCTAATACTTGTGATCCTGGAGAGTGAGTGACAGTACATATTGAGAGAAACTAGTATTTTCTTCAGCCACTGTTAAAAAACAAGCCAACAATAGTTGCTAGCAAGTGTTAACTAACGTGTTCAGAGAATTATTCTGCCTCCACATAACGCTCAGCCCGCTAGACACCTCATCATGGTTACTAACAGAGGGGGGTCTACAGTACTGAAGTACACTTGTAATAAGTACACTGTGTCCTGTCCTCCTGAAGGTGGCGGATCTGGTTCCAGACTGGACCCGGCTGCCGCTGACCCAGGCCCGGATGACTGCAGACATCCTGAACGTGCTGCTGCTGCGGAGGATGTCCCTCAGCTACCCCGTGGACCACGCCGACATGCCCAGCGCTCACTTGACCTCCAGGCCGCTACGCCAGGTGATGTATGGGCTGATGCTGGGCAACGGGCCGGAGGTGGAGGTGAAGGAGCGAGACAGAGACGGCCTCGAGCTGAGGTTCATCCCAGTCCGACCCGCCATCACCGACGCCACTCAGCAGCTGACACTCAGCTCACTGGATCAGGTGAAGATTAGCTGCCGCCATTTTCAAAAACACGAACAATTTCCCTTTCAGAAATGTCAGGAAGTACTTAACGCTCACTACACAGTCATCAGACTGGACTGAGCTGGACTGAGCTGGACTGAACTGGACCGAGCTGGACCGGGTCACGCTGACATTATTATTAAATACACACAATACACATAAACCATCACCTCACTACAAACTGAAGCATCTGTGCAGATATCAAACCAATCCTTGTATTTAATATGTTTGATATGAATTAATCTACATTTAAGTTCAGGCTAACTTTTATACATTTAAGATAAAACTCTTTATGAAAAGGTATGTGTTTGTCTGTATATTCTGATGACATTGTGTTGTCTTCTACTGTGAGTTTTCTAAATGTTTTAATGACACTGACCCTCCTCTTCCTCCTCCTGTGTGGTGGTCCCAGGCTGAGCCCTCCCAGTGTCTACTGGTCTTACTGGGAGCTCTGGGAGTGACCGAGGACTCTCTGAGCTGCCTGCCGCCTCAGCTGCGCCTCCCGGTGGCCGCCACCTGCTACTGGCTGCAGAGAGCTCAGCCTCCTCCGGACCAGGAGGTGGTGAAGGCTCTGCTGATGGGACTGAGTACTGGAGACGCCCTGAGACACACAGCAGGTAATAAACAGGTCAAAAACACTGTTATGATCAGGTTATAAACACTAACACCTGAGGTTACGATCAGGTATGTGATGTGTGTGTGTGTGGTTCAGCTCTGCAGATTCAGCGACGCAGACAGAAGCTGGACGCCGCCGTGAATCATGCCTTAAACCAATGGCAGTCCTGCCTCAAGTTCAGCGTCGAGCTGAACCAGCTGCTGGGGCTCCCCCTACCTGAACCACACATCGCCAGGTGAGTCTCCACCACCTACACCTGTTACAGTAGTACTCTGTTTCAGTAAAAGTACTACTACTGCACAGTAAAATACTCTGTTACAGTAAAAGTACTGTGTCACTCTGTTGTCCAGGTTGTATGAGGGGACATTGGTCCACCAGCTGATCCTCAGGATGAGGTCTGGCGGAAAGCTGAGGCCCTTTGTGAAGAGGGATCGCTCAGGTGTGAAACAGTACCAAACCATGCAGGCTGTCGTCCACCAGTTTCACACTCGGGAGGCGCCGGCACCGTCAGAGACCCAGGAGAAAGCGGCGGCTCCACGGTGCAACCCTTTGGACGACCTGACCGCCACCCTGCAGCAGCTCTTCCTCCCGGACGAAGATGAGGACTTAGAGGCGAGCAGCTCGGTCAGAGTCGAGGAGGATCTGGACCTGTACCACCTGGTGTCGGTGAAATCTCGGTACCGAGCTAAAGAGAGAAAGAACCGGTGCAACAACCCAGAACTGGCCCGTAAACAGGAGTGCCGGGGCAGGGACCTCCTCTGATCCATCAGACTTTTATTCATCATTCAGTCTCTGACGGCTGAATGTTTCAATCTTTTGTAAAACGTTTTAAATTCTTCAGCTCTCTGAGTTTGTGTTCACTTCTCTGCTACTCAGGGACCAATGTTTCTCATTTAGACTTCAGGAGTGAAAATATGTCAATTTCTTCATATTTTTCAGTATTTATCTGATATTATTATTTTTGTTTGAACTCAATGAGATAAGAAAGTAGGAATACAAATAAGGAAATGTTAAATCTGTTGTTTTATGGTGTCAAATTATTTTCTTATGTCTTACATGTGAATAAAGTTTATATATTTGTATATTGTATGTACACACAGTGAAAATATGAATAGAAACAAAGTGAGCTCCTTTAAAAGATTTATAACATTTTAATATACATTGTATTCTCATCCACACACACAGGTCATGAAAGAGCAGATAAAGAGAGTCGGAGGTGTGACAGTGTCTTCGTCCGCCATCTCCGTCCTCAGAGGTCGTTTCTTTAGTTTTGGTGTTGAAGCTAAAACAGATGAAACTTTTGCTGCTGAGTTAAACCAGCCGACTTGACTTAAAACGTGAAACTGGTAGTTTTTGTTTCAGCGCTGCTGATTTTTAATTCAAACTAAACACAAGAATTAGCTGTAAATATCAGATCGACTTTAGACTTTAAATCCCTCTAAAAACAGATTGTAATTAATGTGCTTTCAGAGTTTGTGGGCTGAATTCACTTTTATCTGTTTCTTAAATATTCAGTTTACAACGATATAAGATAAGGTATTATAAATTCTCACAGGGGGAGGGAAATGGGGAATGGTTGACACTTCAAATGCTTAAAAACATGACTGAAACAATAAAATTATCATTTTGATAAACTCATCGAGTTTGTTGCAGACCTTTTTGTTTTATTTGTCAGAAAATATAGAATACTATTTTCAGCTGGGTGACATTTTAAAGCTGCTTTCAGTCCAAAACCTGAAAATATTTAATTTACTACAACAAACTAAGAAGAGATTCAGAATATTGTGATTTTTGCTTGAAAAATGAAGATTAATAGATTATCCAATTTGTTGCTGTTTAATTTTCTGTCGATCGAGTTTTCGATGAGAAATTATTGATTGGAAACACTTTGATAGACTTTTGTTGTTCTGGTATGTTTACAAAATTATCCCAAAACATTAATGCTGAATAAAGAATAAAAAAATAATTATTCATAATAATTTTCAGTTAGTCTGGAAACAGAATATTTAATGAATTTTTGAAAAATATGTATAAAAGTGTTAAGATTTTATTTAACTAATTATCTTTAAAAGTTTTATTTAAGTTTGACAGATTCAATTTAGACTGTAGCAGCAACTAGTGATTATTTTCATTATTGATTCATCTGCTGATATTAACTGGATAAATCACTCGTTTGTACGGTAAATGAAATGATGACGTTAAAATCAAACATGCATTATGATCCAAACCAGATGCTGAATGGAAATATACATATGTGACTAAATTAAAATAATTAAAAAATAAATCCAGATTTCAATTCCCATGTTGGAAAAAGCATTATTGCTGCCAAAATCAAAATTAATTGTGGATCAATTATTACTATTAAATTGACAAATCATTCTACTCCTAAACATAACACTGCCTTAATGATAATAATAATAATAATAATCATCATGACATTGAATGTGCAGATAATGAAGTCAATAAAATTGCAAAGTGAAATTAAAGATGAATAAATCCCCTTTTTATTTAGTTTTTTTATTAATATGTTTCACTTTAGTTTATAATCTCAATGTTTTCACTATTTCATGTTTAGACTTTCTGCTGCGTAAAAACTAAAAAAATGCCCACATTAACAAAACATCTTTAGTCCGATGGTGTATTTGTAATAAATATGGAGCCGGGGAAAACGACACCCTGATGATGATGATGAGGTAATGCTTTACAACCCAACGGACAGATGAAGGATATCTCCTCTCTCCTATCAATTAGACGGCTCTCCTCCGCCGCTGTCTGGGCTGTGATGGCGTTCATCCAACCTTTCAAAGTGAAGCCACGTGCTTCCTCAATTAAAAAAAGTCTTGTAAATGTATGACTTTATAATCTCACAAGTTTATTCTTTATAATCTCACAAGTTTATTCTTTATAATCACAGGAGTTTATTCTCCGCCCCCCCCCCCCCCATCCCCCGGTGTTTTTAAATATTGGTGGTCAGTAGAAAACAGAACATTAAAGCTTTATCAAATGCTCTCAGTGAACTGTAACGTTCCTTTAATAATGCCTTCGACTTCTTTAAATAATAACCGACTATCTGTAAATGTTTCAGTGCTTTAATCTTTAATTTTTACAGCAGGAATCAGGACCTGTACGCCCGTTAGCTACAGAAACAGGAAGAAATTCAACATTTGGTTTTCCCTGCGGAGCTAAAAACGTAGTACCGTTACACCTCCACTAAGTAAGGGATAATGTACAGCTAGCGGGTCATTGTTGTGAAATAAACCCCTTCAGGACAACAATGACCCGCTTACTGTACATTATCACGCTTATTACACGACTACTTACTGAAGAAATCAATAATTTGACATAAAAACGGTCCTCCAGAGTCCAACATCAGATCTGCGTCCATAGCAAAGGTCTGTTATACAGAAATTAATGACCGTAGAACGCAGTGATTGACCAATCAGAATCGAGTATTCAACAAAGCCGTGTAATAATAAACTGTGCACCACCTATAGAGGAATCAAAACAGGAAGTTGCCGCATTCAACCAGGAAAAGCGAGCTGAATAGTGGTCAACACCTTCTAAATGATACGATTAAAGAAGAACACGTATCTCTCCTTGATTCTTCAGAGGGTTACCTTAAGAGAGCACGTCCTAAATAACCAGGAGGGCGGTCTGCGGCGGCGGTTTCCCCAACGCTACGGTCAGAGTTCTACCACGAGGCCGAGCACGGACAGCTGCTAGTACAGGCTCACATCTCCCAACAGCCACCTCGTCCTCCCAGTTTGACCAGTCCAGTCCGCTACCTCGCCCCCCGCCCCCACCCTCTCCCCGAGGCCAGGAGCGTCCTCCAGTCCCAGACCAGAGCATCTCCTGAGGACCACAGGAAGTCCTCTCAGTCTGAATTAGTCAGTGCCATCACACAATCCTCCTCTTCTTGTTGTTCCTCCAACCCTCAGAGTCCTTCAGGTGGGGAGGTGGGGGGGGAGGTCATACCTCGTGGAAGCAGTCAGAGGGCGATCTCTTCCTCTCACCTCCTCGCCACCTCTCCGCCATCTTGATGGCCTCCGACACCACGCACACCGACGAGGTGAGGGTCACCAGGAACAGCAGGTCTGGAAGACGAACACAGAAGTAATACTACTCACTGTACTACGTGTTCTAAACAGGACTACAAGCATTCATCAGGGATGGAAACACATGTCTGGTGATAAAATGTGCGAACTCCCCAAAGATGCTGAGGCTCTCGGTCTGGAAGACTAAAGTATAGTGAAGTAAAAGTACCTCCAGATTGGAGTAGTACTCACCAAAGATGCTGAGGCTCTCGGTCTGGAAGACTTTCTGTAGAGGGGGGAAGTAGATCACCAGCAGCTGACCCATGATGGAGGCCAGGACGGCATAGCAGAAGGTCCTGTTACTGCACAGACCCATCTCATGGACCATACGGGTCTGAGGGGACACCACACACACAATCAGGACCAGGACCAGGACCAGAATGAGGAGATACAGGATCAGGAACAGAATCAGGTATACGTACAGATACTAATTCATGATTTTGACGTAATAATTCATCTTATTACACGGCTTTGTTGAATACTCGCTTCTGATTGGTCAATCATGACATTCTGCGGACTGTTATTTCTTTATAACAGACCATTATACATAGTTGCTACGTATAACAGACTGTTGCTACTTATAACAGTTCTGATGTCAGACTTTGGAGGACCGTTTTTTCTGTCAAAATATTGATTTCTTCAGTAAGTAGCTGTGTAATAAACGGGATAATGTACAGCTAGCAGGTCATTGTTGTGAAATAAACCTCGACAGGGGTGATGCTGCACCGCCCTGTCTGATGGTTACCTGTGAACGAGAGCTCAGAGCGTTGAACATGTCAAAGAAGACAAAGCAGGTGAAGGTCATGGTGGTGTCTCGAGGAGTGATCACGTTGTCCTGCAACTGAAAAACAACAACAAACACAATCAGTCACAAACCTGCCGGTTCACATCACATTTACATCACAGGCGGCTCTCTGTAAACTTAAGTACGTTATCATTAGGGGTGGGAAAAAACTGTTTGGTGAAACAACAGCAGCTCTGCAGAGCTTGTGCTGGAAAAGAGGCTCCGACCGATTGTCGAACCTCAGATCCTGGAGGAACAATGCGGATTCCGTCCTGGCCGTGGAACAGTGGACCAGCTCTTTACCAAAGAGCTCTAGTCCTCTTTACCAGAAGACAAACAGAAGTGACCCACCTCTCTCCAGAAGACAAACAGCGTCCCACAGACGATGACGAGCGCCGAAACCAGAACTTTGATGAGCAAACTGCGAGTGATGATGCTGTCTCTGACGTTTCGAGGAGGCTGTCTGATCACGTTTCTGTCTACGGGCTCCACGCCCAAACTGTCAACGAGACACTCACCGTCACAAACACATCACAACGTCTATCATCTTATCAAATAACAGAGGGAATGTTCTGGCAGTGAACGGACCAGAAGGCTTTTTTAAAAGAGCTCCGCAATCTATTTGATTTCACAATTAAACCTTCAAAACAAGACCCCCTGTACCTTCCTAGAAAAGACTAAAACAGGTCTATTGTGGGTATCAGAGTTTTAAAGGAGTTAAACTGTGATGGATAAATAATGAATCATTAACTGGTAATTTCAAAAGGAGCAAATCTAATACTACTGGAATCATTCTAAAAACACACTAATACTACAATTCCCATGATGCCCCTGTACCTCTGAGCAGGAGGTCCATCCATGATGATGTTGATCCACAGGATCTGCATGGCATTCAGCGGGTTGGGGAAGTTCATCAACGTTGCCAATGAGATGAGTGTCAGAGCTGCTATACTCCTGGAGACCAGCAGGGGGGGACGAGGAAGCTATTACTATATTATATAAACTATAAACTATATTATATTATAACCATTTAAATGTTGCTCCACTCACTGCCGTTATATTTAATCTCACAAGTTTATTAAATGACTGTAGAGACACACACACACACACACACACACACGTCTGTAAACTTACAACTCATTTCATAAAAGAAAACTTCTGATGTCATCTCATAATATATAAATATGTATATCTTTATATATATATATTAATATATATATTAATATATAAATAAATAAAAAAAATAAATATATATATATGTGTATATATGTGTATATATATATA
>CAKAOH010019690.1:0-20360 GCA_916701665.1 Sebastiscus tertius | reverse complement strand
TTGGAACTCGCTACCTGATCACTTGAAATCTGCTGCAAACTTTACCACCTTTAAGAGAGCAACCAAATCCTGTTTAATTCAGCGACAAACCTGTACTCATGTCTAGTTTTTTATATGTAATGTTTTTAAATGTGTGTTTTATTGTATTTATTTATTTTTCCTGTACCCATTCCTGGCTCTGTGGTCGGCATGAGGCTCGACTCTCTGGTGACGGTGGCAGAGGAAAGAACACTCAACAGACTGCTGACCATAATGGACAACGCCAGCCATCCTCTGCACGCTGTCATCACCAAACAGAGGAGCTCGTTTAGCGACAGGCTGCTGCTCCCCAAGTGCTCCACAGACAGACTCAGGAAATCTTTTGTCCCCCAAGCCATCAAACTGTACAACACCTCTCTAGGGAGGGGAAGGAGGACGGTCTGCAGGACAGATAATAATGCACACAGTGCACTTTCATAGAATAAGCTACTGGAGTTACCCTGCACTATACTCATTTTTAACAGTCTCTTCTGCACTTTTTAATAATCCTATATGACAGCTGTTACCCTGCATTATATTCAATTAATCTCTTATTTTCACAAAAAGCCCTTCTAGGGACAGGTGTTGCAAAATAGCATCCTATCTATAAGCACTATGATACTGGCATCAGATAGCTGTTTTTAACTTGTCTATTTGTATTGTATTGGTCCCTATCAAATAAACCATGAGACTGTCAGGTTGCCATTGTGACAGAGAGTGGACACGCCCTTGTGATGCTTCAACACTGTAAACAAAGACAACAAGACAACAGCTGTGTGATCACATCTGTGCTGACAGAGCAGGGCAGCTGTTCTGACCTGACATAAGGGCTGGCAGCAGCCAGGATGTTCTTCTGGACAGGCATCTCTTCTCCATCCACCACCAGCAGCGCATCGTGGAAGCTCTGCTCCTGCCAGAAGGTGCGAAGGACCCGGAGGAGTTTCTGGGAGTGTTGAGGGTCCGAAACCTTGGAACCGGTTTCACTCGACACAGAGTCGGGCATGTCTGCTGCACAAAAGACAACACTTGTTTCTATTAAAGAAAGGCTTCGTAGGCTGCTCATCTAGTTAACGTTAGCTCAGGTCTCTACTAACGTTACTACATTAACCACAGTCTGCATTAGTATTTCACACTGACTGGTTTATTAAGTTAAGTTTGGAGAAGCAGCAGCTGTAAATGCGTCGAGAAGGCTAGGAGGCTAGTAGCAAAACAACAGACCTGTCCGTAAACAACAGTTCATTTATGTCATGTTATTCCTTTTGTCAGTTCAAGTTTAGGATTTGAAGAAGTGTCTTACCTTAACACTGGGAAACACGCGTTTCTTTTCTTGTTCTATGGGCACAGCCTGTACCTATAACTACATCTAGAACAACATGAATCACTCTGAGCTAGACTGTTGTGGCTGGTGGTGATGTGTTGGTCACGAACGAGCCGGTTTAAAGAGCCGGCTCTTTTAAGTGAACGATAACAATTTTTTTTTCTAAAATTAATTAATGGCAGAATGATAGGATGATCTTCTCCGTGCCACGAGCACTCCATGCACTGACTGTGACTGAATGTTGTATTAATGACGTCCGTGCGACCAATCAGGTGATGACAGACAAGGATCATACCATCAAGCAGGGAGGTGCGGTGGTGCGGGGTTGCGCGGCGCTCTGACGGTCTACAGGTGCAGAGCAGGAGGAAGAGGAGGAGAGAAAGAGTGAGTGGTGTGGTGTGCTCTGGTGCGGTGCGTTGCGTTGTATTGCGGCACGGTGCGTTGCGCTGCTCTTTTTGAGCTGCGATGTGCTGCGATGTGTGCATTGCGATGCCCTGCGATGCGGTGTTGCACATATATCACTTAAATTATTCAATCTAATTATACTAAACCTTATAATTTCCAGAATACCGTAACTTTACATGCAACGCAACGCAACGCAACGCAACGCAACGCAACGCAACGCAACGCAACACACCGCACTGCGATGCGCTGCGTGCTGAGGTGCGGTGTGCTGCGGTGCAGTGCGCTGAGGTGCGTTGCGTATTCTGGAAATTATAAGGTTTAGTATAATTATATTGAATAATTTAAGTGATATATGTGCACACATACTAATCATAGGTCAAAACTGCGCTAAATTTGGCTGAATTATAAAAGGTAGAAGTGGTAAAACGAAGAGCCGTTTGGGAGCCGAAAGAACCGGCTCTTCTTGGTGAGCTGAGCCAAATGATTTGGCTCACTAAAAAGAGCCGAAATTCCCATCACTACTCCGGGCGAGAATGTTGTAGCTGGACGTGAAGACATGTATTGTGCTGCATTCATGGTAAAAAGGAAATATGGTAAATACGAACTCCCGTTCATATGGGCTACCGACCTATCCTAAAAGATAAACAAACATATTCACATATGAAACCGTTTTGTGACCAAAGACAACCAATTACTTTAAAAGGTTTAAACAAGTAAGAACAATTACGTAAGAACACGCCTTTTATTATCACAGCCTTGATTATTGTAGAATCCATATGGCAATGAATGCAGCATCAGCTAGGCGGAAACAGCGTGTAGATAAACAGCGTCCCAATACTCTTCAGGCTACCTATGCGCATAACAGATCTGGGGATAAATTACTTGTGCAACTCACATTAGTTAGGTAATGTGAATGTATTTTGTATAACACATCTTTGTAAACTAAAACAAATACAAATCTATCGCTGGGTCGTTGTTTAGATTTCGACATGGGTATACAAAGTGAGAAGAAAGAACAAAGCGGAACGGGGCCCATAAAACCAAACTGACAGTACAAGGGCCATCAAGTATCGAGTGTACCACCAAACATTACTTCCGGTGTGAAGTAATAAAGCCCTCTAAACCAACTAGCGTTGGTGTAGTGTTGATATACTTTTTTAGTAATATAAATTAGCTTAACAAAATGAGTATGTATTATAAAGTATCCACCGTATACATTCATGGTCGTACTGGTCTATAACAGGGGTCTGCAACCTGCGGCTCCGAAGCCACATGCAGCTCTTCAGCTCCTCTCCAGTGGCTCCCTGTGGATTTATAAAAATAGAAATGAATAACTGTTTTTTGTTTACATTTTAATTTTTATTTATCATTTTTGTAGGTCTAAGGTACCACGGTATGACGGAGTATTAGGATCACATTGAGGGAAAAAAAATAATTCTGAGATTTCGAGAATAAAGTCAGAATATTACGAGAATTAAGTCATAATAATATAAAGTAGTAATTTTACATGTTATTTTCTTTTATTCTCGTAAACTTCTGACTTTATTCTTGTAATATTACGACTTTTATTCTCGTAAACTTCTGACATTTTTCTCGTAATATTATGACTTTTTTTCTCACAAAGTTATGACTTTATTCTCTTAATATTATGACTTTATTCTGGAAATCTCCCTCAATGTGGCCCTAATACTCCGTAGTACATTGTCTCTTTGGCCCTCACTGCATTAGACTTATATACTATCTATATACTATATACTATATACTGTAGACTATATTATATACTATCTACTTAGACTATAAACTCTGTTACCTTCATCACAATGCTCAAATGTTTGTGGCTCCAGACAGATTGTTATTATGTGCCTAAAAAGGCTCTTTTGACAGTAAAGGTTGCTGACCCCTGACCTATGAGAGTATAGGCCCACAAAGACTAACATTCGCGCTTTTATTTTGAAGGAACAGTCTTCCAGCTAACCTCTGCGATCTCTCAGTAACTTGACAACTCTCGCCGCCATAACTTTGGACAAACGTAAATATTATTGTGCTTTGAGCAGGATTACACAAAGGTACTAGCGCTGACTATATATGGAGATTATTATAGCTATAGCCATAATATAGCTATTATTATGATGCTATTATTATGATTATAAAGAGAGACTCATCTCTGTTAAACTGTCCGTAGAGGAGATGACGGTAATGTGCCAGCAAAGTTTTTTCGCGCCTAAGTTCTAACTTCTTCCCACTATTTACTCACAATGTCATGTTAAGTCATCTAATTAGTATTATAAAATGTCTCATAGGTGGTATGTGTTTTGTTTCTAGCTCCCACGGTGATGCTGAGATGGAGGAACCAATGAGCATCGTCCGTGTTTGCCTGACGGAACATTAACTGAGGACTCCCAGTTTGAAACTACCAACATGCCTCGACCTGCTCGGGGCGCTCTGTCTCCATGGATACAGAGTCTCATCCTGAGCTATGGCAGTGAGGATGAGAGCAGCAAGGGCTGGCTGAGGGCTCATGTCATCGGGGTGGGTCAGATGTCTCAGTCCCAGGTCCAGGCTCAGGTTCAGGGCTCCGAGGGCCCCACAGGGCTGCTCTTCCTGTCTGATGGGGTCCTCCAGATCCCTGCCATCCTCACCTCATCAGCCTGGGAGCATCTCCAGGAGCAGGAGGACCGCGAGTGTTTCACCAGCCTGGTCAACACCACGGTGTGCATCCAGGACTACCGGCTGCAGTTCCACATGGCCCAAGAACAGACTAAATGCAGATTCATCATATCAGTTGGAGAGCTCGCCACGATCGCAGTCGGTCCAGTTAAAGACAGCACCCCTTGCAGCACCACGTTGCCCTCCATCAGGCTGAAGATTTGTAAGACGTGGCGGGCCCTGCTGGGTCAGGAGGAGACGCAGGACTCTCAGAAGAGCCAGTGTGGGTTTGATCTGTCAGAGCTGCTGGGGGAGTGGCGACATGACTGTCTGCAGGCGGTGCTGGAAGATGTCCGGGAGAGGCTGAGCAACCGCCCCGTGAGCCCGCAGCCCTCCACCTCCACTTGCAACCCATCTTTGACCCACCCTGACACATTCACAGCCACAAGCTGGGGTGTTGACAGGGTCAGATATAAGGGAACGAAACGTTTCAGTGTCCCCATAAAGTGTCTCCTCATCCCAGAGGAAGATGCTCAGCAGCTGCAAACACCACCGAATGTTGGTTGCGGGACAACGAGTGGATTTTCTGCTACCTCTGAGGACAGAAAGAGAGATTTGCCTCAAGTCTGCAAACCTTCAGAGACCACATGGCCTTCTGATGATGATGCAGAGTGGCGAATAGCCGAGCCGGCAGTCGTAGAGAGAGATCGAGACACTGACGAGAGTTCACCTAGTCCCGTGGAGGACTGCATGCTACAAGAGAGCTTGATCGCAGCGATGATCGACAGCGACATCAGGCCTTTATCCAACCCGTGGGATATTTTTCCTCCACCATCATCCTCCGATGCATCCCCAAAAGCAACACCGACCCATTCACTGCCCGATCCCACTGCTACTGAATTCAAGTCTGATCATTCAGCGATCTTGACCAGCACGCAATTTCCTGTCGACAGCTCGAAGGAATCCCACCAGACGTCAGAGCACAGCAAAGGTGAGCGCAGTTTCCTCCCGCCGTACCAGGAACTGCCACACTCAACTGGTTCTTCGACTTCTGTGAGTCCACCAGAGCCCTTCACCAGACTGTCAAACCTGTCCGCGACAGACGAACACCACGCCGACACAGCGCAACAAAATCTTCCAGCTTTAGACCAGATTTTGGAAAAAGACACGGAGGAGACTATTGAGAGAAAATGTAGAAAGGCAAAGAGAAAGAGAAGTGAGCCCACACCAGAAGTACTAGTGGAGGAGGATGAGGAGGAGGAAGCTCAGATCAGTAGGAGCCCTCCATCTTGGCTCTTCGACACTCAGACAGGCTCCAAGGCCGAAGAGGGCTGCAGTCACCAGCAGGGTCAAACTGTCTCGGGAAAGAGACCAACTGTTCACAGCGATGGCAAGCTGTTCTCTTATTCTTACCAAGTGTCTGGACAGAATCTCCAGGATCTCAGTCGGTTCAAAGTGGCAGAGTCCTTGCTGCACTGGGCGGTGAAATATCTTGTTGTTCCAAAGCAGACAGATAGTCCACACAACACATCAGTAACCTCCAATCAAACGTCATCTGAGGGGACCGACGTCACTTCACTTTAGGTTCAGAATGTTGAAAGACAGTGAATCTGATCTGATCTGATCTGATCTGATCTGATCTCGTTTCAGTTGTTGTTTTCAGATTGTTGGATATTACAATCTCCTTTGACATAGTGTTGACTCATGCTAGTGTTGACTCATGCTAGTGTTGACTCATGCTAGTGTTGACTCATGCTAGTGTTGACCCATGCTAGTGTTGAACCATGCTAGTGTTGACCCATGCTAGTGTTGACTCATGCTAGTGTTGACTCATGCTAGTGTTCCAGAGCAACTCTCTATAGTTGAGTTTATTTTGTACGGTATGTCTGAAGCACTGAGAAAAAAAATCTATAGTTTGTAAAAAAACAAACAAATACTGGTACGTGTTTACTGTGAAACATTTTAAACGTGAATACAAAAAGCAGAAATTCCTTTGCTGTCTTAACTAAACTAGAATATTTAAAAGAAAACATAACTCAAGCTTTTCTGGGGCTTTCAGACGCATCTTTCAGTGTTTCTTAGCAGATACTTGCTCAGCTGAAAACTAGAAGTATTTGTTGATAGTTTGATGAGCTGTTCACTGAACTTGAGAAAAAATATGAATGCTGCATTTATACATTTTTGGCAACTTTGGAGTATAACATCAGAAGGCCACATCATGGCCTTATTAAGTTACTATGGGGAACTTAATACCAAACAGTTGCCTATTTACACAGCCAACTAGTTACTGTCTGCTGTTTGGTGTTGGGCAGATAGTGTACCGGGAGTTTATCATTTGATCCACTGTTAACAAAAACTATTGATTAGTGCAGCTTTAAAGTTATTAAAATGGTCAAGGGACTGAAGTGGATACTAACCATCATCTCATATCAGAGCAAACAATTGTGATTTATATTAAAAGTCATTTGTATAAAACCGCAACACAGTTCCATCATGTACTGGAACTAATCAAAGTAGAAAAAACAGAAGGCTTTCCTGAGAGTTTTAACCAGAGGTGTGGACTCGATTCACATGACTTAAATTCGAGTCACAAATTTGATGACTTTAGACTCGATTTGAGAAAAAGACTTGCAACTCGACTTGGACACCAAAGATTTGTGACTTCACTTGGACTTGAGCCTTTTGACTTGAAAATACTTTATACCTTTCCCCAAGCCCAAAGATTATAAAGTATGTTATTTAAAAAGTGTGCCACGAGTCAATTCATTTCCTGAATCATTTAACTTTAACACTTTTTAGGGATGCACCGATACTGGATCGGATATTAGTAACAATGGGGCCGATCTATTAAATTCAATTCTATGTTTATATACTATACACTGTATATACTGGAATTCTAATTCCTGTTTAAGTTTTGACCAATTTGTTACTGCACTAATAAGGTTTGCACTTGAATTGTAATTCCTGCTCATTTTGAATATTTTTTTTACCAATTTTCTGGTGTACGATTTATTATTTTAATAATAAAGAACAATTAAATTAATTTGTACATCTATGTATTTATTTGTTACATTTTGTTTTACAAAGTTAGGAAAGCGATGTTTAAGTCCAGCCTGATGTTACCTTACATATGACAGAATGATCCCAGTCACTTCCACACAGTGAGGCATACAGTTTATTAATTAAACACTGGTATCGGATCGGTGCTCGGTACCGGCTGATACCCAAAGCCCAGGTATCGCTATCGGGACTGAAAAAGTCAGATCGGTGCATCAAGTTGACACTTAATTCCCCGGATCTTTTTTTTTCAATCATTAAGTTCAGTTGCACTTAATAAAATAAATACTTTGATTTTAAAAATGTTGATGTATTTATTAAATTAAGTTGATGATACAAGATTAGTTGATTTCACCAAATTCCCATATGATGTTTAACCTTTTCTCGAACACATATGTATATATGCTATAGTAATATAACATTGCAGAATTGCTTGTGAGAGTAAAGCACTTTTGTATTTGTCCAGAAGATGTCACCAAATATCACACATATTTCAACTTTGACTACTGATAGGATGAAGTTCAATGCTGCGTTTAACTGCAAAAATGTGAAAATTTGCTTATGAATTGAAACCAAAACGGACACCAAACCAAAATCTAAACATTTTTACAACATTAATATATACAGAAGACTAATTCAGCCTTTTGCTAATACTCACACACAGTAACTATTTTAATAAGTAATAGTACGATGGATTAAGTTGACATTTCTGCCCACAATTTATTCTCATAATTGCAAGTTGCCTATTGTGACGCCATCAGAAAATACCAGTGGATGGAGAAGTTGTCATTGGCTCAGTAGTTAAATGGTTTGAGTTCATAAACTTTATTGCCGCACATTGACACTTTATAGACGAGGCTTAGTGATTCTTCCCCTTCTGCTCAAAATATATATTGCTTATTGTTCCTTCCCCTGGATGTTTGAGCTTCTCTGTGCAGAATGATGTATGTGCAGAGTTGTCACATCCGTCTACTGAAGGGGGAAAGTTTGTGCTCACCTTAAACGTACGAGCATGATGTCGTGTCAGCATGACTATTGGAAGTAACTTACACAAGTGTGATGTGGAAACTTCCAGCATGCATACACTGAGAAAGGACCTTTCAGTGGAGAAGGAGATATCTTGTTTAAACTTTCGAAATGAAAAAATATTTCCGGTCATGTTCCTCTGTGTCCTCCGGTGCTCCTAACGGCATCTGGAGGATTTCACAGACCGGTGGAAAACAACCAATCAGAGCTGATCTGGAGTCTGCCGTCCAGCTGCCGTCTATGAGAGCCGGCTGTCAATCACTTGCGAACTCCGACCAAACAGTCAAACTAGGCAGCGCTGATCAAATATGAATTAATATGCTGTTACTGTAATGACTATTTCTCTCCTCAAATGTTCTCAGAAACATCTTGTAGTGTACTATTTAGCTGTAAAATGAGAAAGTTTGTGACCCGTCAGCCATGTTGAGATCAGTTGAGGAAATACCAAGCACTGCCCACCAGTCGGAGCACAGCCAATAGGAACGCTCTCTCTCTCTGAAATGACCTGAGGAGGTGCAGAAGTCTAGTTTTCTCTCAGAACACTTGAATTACAATATGCTGAAAGGTTATTATGGAATTTTTGCCCAATGATGCCAAAAATATACTGCCTACTGCAGCGTTAAAAGGGTGGGAAACAGTAAGAGTAATTTAAATTTTGTCCTTTGTTGAGATTACCTGGTTAGAACTGTTCGGTCAACCTATGTTGACCTTAAAAAATGGCCTTTTGTACGGAAGGTAGTCTAGTTAATCTAGTGCAAAAATATTTGGAACATTAGTCAGAGTCCCCCCTGAACTGAAAGCTTTGTGAATTATGGTATGATAAGATAATATAAGATAAGCCTTTATGAACCTTTATTAATCCCCGGAGGGAAATTCAGGTGTCAAAGCAGCAACATCAGCAAACAGAGTGAAACACAGGAGAGGTAAAGGTATACAAAAATTATAAAAACAATAATAGACATATAACAGATAGGCCTACAGAGTGAATGGGTGAACATAGTGTATGCAGTCCGTCAATAAATAAATGTAGTATGTTTAATAAATAAATGTAATATGTATATGTGTGCAGTCTATAAAGTGGTATATAGGATGTATAGTGTAAGTAAGTGTAAAGTGCGCCAGTGGTTAGACTCCAAGATGGTTGCAGATAATGCATGTTTAAAGGTAGATAGTGCATGTTTAAAGGCAGATAGTGCATGTTTAAAGGCAGATAGTGCATGTTTAAACTTCTTAAAGTCCTCATAGTTCTCATATGGGGGTCAGTCTTGGTTGTGGAGCCTGATGGCTACCAGCATGAAAGATTGACCCAGGCGCTTTGTGTTGTGCCGAGGGGGGATGAGTCTGTGGCTGATATCATGTAATGCTAATCATGATGTACACAAGTAGGTTTTGTTAGTTGTATGGTGTCAAAGATCACATAGCATGGAGTTTGGTGAATTAATGCTCTTGAATGTTGGACACAGTTGCAATTATGTCAGCTCACCTGAGTTTATGTGTCTTAGAGGCTATAGCATTAACACTGGGATAGGTGGGTAACAACTTCAACTGCTTACGTCACAGGCTCCTATGTCTAGTGCACGGCTGATAGAGAATTGCTCTTGCGTTGATATCAATGCTAAAATGTGTCTTCTGCAGTATGGATGGAAAGAACTTTCCAGCGGCTGCCCTTTTGAAAATGTCAAAGCCTGCTTGCTGTGGCCTGTGCACGTCTAATACTCGCATGTTAGTTTAGTTTTTATTTGCGAATGAATCACCGTCTGCTGAGAGAGAAACAGAGAAAAAGACCAACTTCTGAGTTTATCCACTGAAAGCTCCAAACCCCTAATGTAAGCAGTAAGCCAGCTGTGCGCACTTGTAAAGTTGTTATAATCCTCCTTTGACCTATAAACAGGAAAATACATAATATAAAGCATCATGCTCACATCTACAAATAATACTGTCCATGTTGTCCTTGTAAGGCAATAAGTATCTGCCTGCAGCTTCTCAACAGACAATTAAAGCACATTTAGTCCAACTTTGATGCAACGTTATCCAATGAGCAGAGTCACCATCAGTTCCATATGGCGCTTAGGTTTGTGTAACAATCAGTATTTTCTATGTGTGATGTAATTTTTGTTATTATAATGGCATGCAAAAACAAGAATTGTGAAGGGAAGGGAATTATTTGGAATACATATCCTAAAATATGTTGATTCTGTCGACCATCCAGGCCCCCAAACCCTCTCTGATGACTGATAATTAGAACAGATGGACTTTGAATAAAAAATATTTTCATATGACCTTTATGATGTCTTATGATGTCCAGTTTGTCACTGTGGAGGTTCAGCTTTGGTCATTCTGAGTTTGACTGTTGTTGTTGTATATTGCATTATACTGGGTGCTAAAATGATGATAGTGAGTTGTTGAACTGGGTGGTGTTGAGGATAAGCTTTACACAGTGTTGTGGTATTTATTGCAGAGTTATTAATTGTTATCAATTATATTAGCTTGTTGTTTTCTCAAATTCCCCTACTTATAATTATTTAGAACAATGACCAAATAATACAATCTTGTCAATCTTTGCTCCACCTTTTTTCCCAGAACCAGTTACCCAGAACCAGTTACCCGGGGCCCTGGAGCCGCCAGAGAAACTAAAGTGTCACAGCCGCAAAGTAAAATACATGAACAGATCCATGAGAATAAGGTTCCCTATTCAACTGTAGTGTCTTGCAAAATTTATGGAATTTTACAATACATATATTTAACCTCTTTTACCCGACGGACCCGGCACCAGATTCGTCTGAGCTGTGTGTTAAAACACTGCCTTTAAAAACTTCATAAAATGCTGTGGTGGTCTTTTTTTCTGTATAGTTTCTAAAAGACGAAGCCTTAACGCTACTAAAACAACACTCCAAGTGGATTTTGTCCAAACAATGTTTGTTTGGCAATGATTTCAATATTTTAGTTACAAAATCAACACACGAGAAATTGTATTTTTACTTAATTGTATTTTTACTCTTTTTATATTGAATGTACATACTTGACTTTGGATTATTTTTGTTATCTTAGTTACGTTGTTATTGATCTTATTTGTTATTATCTACTTGATCATATTTCATTATTATAATAAAACTACTCCATTTGGATTCAAAATTATACAATTTAGTTGTTTTTTTATTGATATTATACTGTGCACAATGGTAGAATGTGATGAGCCAGATTCCCTTTCAAGAGGTGGAAAACCCATTTGGCACACTTTGGGTATCCAAGAGGCCGAATGGAGAGTCCTCCTGCTCCTATCATACTAAAACCTTTGTAGAATCTATGTGCTTTGTGTTATCTATATCTGATTTGGCACAGTTGTAGTCAAGGAGTTGCTGAATGAATTCAGTGGCATTTCTGTGCATGGCATCATTGCTATAATGGTGTTATCCACTGTCTAATCTAGAAAACATTTTTTGTTTTTATGCATATTTTATGCATATAGACCTGGTAGTTGTGGAGCTATTCTTGATTTGTTTTGGGTATGTCTGGCTAGGCGTACCACACCTCCCAGCACCCTGGGGATTAAAAGGTTAAAGGTCATTTTCTCAAAAGTTTTTTTTTTTTCTCAGACTCTGAGCCAGAACTCTCACTTCAGTAGCACTTACATACATCAAACTTTCCAGTTTCATTCCTACCTATATTCTGAAGGATTTCATTCATATCCGGATTTATAGAACATTTTATTCCTAAAAATAAAATGGATTTTTTTCATGGCTGTTGACAGTACTTTCTGATTTAAGAGTGATAAAAAGAAATATTCAAAATTCCCTTCATACAAACCTTTGACTCTAAAATGTCAACAAAATAAAACAAGAATTTTGAACCTGGCTTTATCCAATGTTCAGATTTATGTTCTGGAAATTTAGCAGATAATGCCTCATTTGCATATCTAAACATATATTTTCAGAAAACTTGAAATGCAAAAAAAGAATTGTCTAAATATAAGTACTCAACTGGGGAAGTTTCATCGTGATATCTATTAACCTATTCACTTGTAGTGTGAATGGGTTTGAATAGATTTGAGTAATTTCTCAAAAAAGTAGTATAATGTGCAGCTGAAATTGTTTATATATATATATCATCTGTCAGATGTGTCAGCCACATCTCTAAGGCTGTCATCAGCAGATAGAGAACTGGATCCACTGAGGTCATGTCCTCAGGATTGTTTTCTGGGAATGTGGAAAGTTTACAATCTACAAATGCTGATAAATAGTAGTTTTTTAGTTTAAGTTTCATTTTTATACCTTAAAATTCGATTGTTTTTAGGAAAATCACTAAAGAGGGAGATACAGCTCATGGAAAATATAACTGAATCATTGAATACAAATATGAATGAAAAATCAGGAAATGTGAAATGTTGTTAACTTTTCAAACATTTCTCATAATAATAATAATTATACAAGGATATTGAGGACATCATATAAAGCAGCTGTAGACCTGTAGTAGTTGTATCAGTAATAACATCTCGTCAGTCATCCATCATTGACTTGTGTCCTCAGATCTTTGAGTATAAAGTGGTGTGGTGTGGGCCTGACACGAGTTAAAAGACATTGTTTAAGTTATTTTCCCTTTTATACACTTTGTTTTCATTTGAGCGAACCCCACAGCAACTCCCAGAGTGTTTGCTTGTTCTCTCTGTGTGAGCGACTCTCAGCGTCAGAGGTGGACGTGAGATTTCAAACAGCACATCAGTGCGTTTATGTATTGGGTGCCCGGAAATTTTTCCAAATAAACACAGCTTGATTCGACCTGGGTGGGCAGACTTATCAAGCGACTAATTCTATAAACAGATGAGGGAATAAGCCGGCACCTCATTGGCTGTTGAACATGAGGGAGTTTCAGAGCAATGAAATTTTAATTAATGTGGGTGGGCTGGGAACACCACCGACTGTTTATGATGGACAATTTATTTCCCAGTGCAAAGTCAACATAACACAGCAAAACGTACAACAATTATTAACATTTCCTGGGCCCCTCATGAGGCTGTGGAGTCAGTCAGAGGCGGAGAGGAGCTCCGGGAGCAGGCGAGACTTTCCCCGGGACGCACCGCAGCCTCCCCAGCGTCATGGCTCTCTACCACGGCCGTCTGCCGGCTCTTGGAGTGCCCTCCTCGGCTCTGAGCCTCTCCGGTGCTCCGCTCATCTACCTGTACGGAGGAGGAGACACCGGAGGAGTCCTTCCTGCTGCCGCTCTGAGCTTCCTGCCGAGCCGCCACGAGCCTCCGCAGAAGCCGCCCTACAGCTACATCGCGCTCATCGCCATGGCCATCAAGAGCGCGCCGGAGCAGCGCGCGACGCTCAGCGGCATCTACCAGTTCATCATGGACCGGTTTCCTTTTTATCACGACAACAAGCAGGGCTGGCAGAACAGCATCAGACACAACCTGTCTCTCAACGAGTGCTTCATTAAGGTGGCCAGAGAGAAGGGCCGGCCGGGTAAAGGCAGCTACTGGACTCTGGACACCAAGTGTCTGGACATGTTTGAGAACGGAAACTACCGGCGGAGGAAGAGGAAGGCGAAGAGTCAGCAGGAGGCTCTGGACTCCAGAGCAGGGGGACACAAGCGCACTAAGGCACCCGGCACAACCAGGGACCCTCAGTCCTCTCTGAGACACCAGACTGGCTCGGGGACAGCGGAGACGGAGACGATGGAGACACAACCGGACACCAAAGCGGTTCTTGGTGAGTTTAACCACGCTGGACAGTCGCAAACACCAGCCATACAGAGACTTAAAGTGTCCCCAAACCAAGACGGTGTTGCCTCCACCGTGAGGAGTCAGCCGGAGACATGTCCAGCTCCGAGAGACGCTCCGCTGTGGATGGACCCAGGCGCGTCTCTGCGTCTGGATCCGGAGCAGAGAGAGGAGAGGAGGTCCGCGTTCAGAGACAGAGGTCCTCTCTGCGCCGTCAGCTGCGCAGGAAACACAAACTTGGCTACACTTGCGCAGGACAGGCCGAAAGGAAACGTACCGAGCAGGGATAAATCGAAAGGTTTCAGCATCGAGAGCATCTTGTCGAGAAGTGAAGACGAGAGACGCAGCAGCAGCAGCGTCCTCGGTCTGTCCGCGGAGACATGCGCAGAGCGCACGAGTCCCGCGCTCAGCTCGTCCGTGGTCCTCGGTGCCCGAGCGCATCACCTGTACCAGATGGGTTTCCCCTTCTGCTCCTACCTGTCACTCTCATACCCAGACAAAGTACTGCATTTTAAATGAGTACGATTGAATGTATTTCACATGGATGAAAGTGTAAACTCTGTTAACCAGCTTTGCATGATGAGTTACTATGAGAACAGTTACTGTTTCAGGACCTCTGGCATCCTCATCATCTACAGTAATGTTCAGACTATGACAAAGAGCAACACGAAGGCTTTTACATTCATTTTTACGCATGCGTAATTGTCAGTGTTTTTTTGTTTGTGGCTGCTCCCCAAAACTCTATGGCTGCGCAATTTAATGCTTGATACAAGAAAAAGGTAAAGTATATAAGGGTTGTTGTCATTGTCATGTGACTATTTAGAGAAAGTACATATATTTACAGTAATTCTCTTTTCATTCATTCATGATGATGAATGCGTAAATATGTTCAAGGCTGATATGTTATTCAGCAATTCAGTGAATGTCATGACTGGGCCTGTGTAGCTACAGTATCTTTGAACAATATGAGAATAAAGTTTAATACGTAACAATATAATCAAATGCTATTTTACATCCCCTGCTCTATGAATTCCATGTGCAAAATAAAGTTTAGTTTGGTAAAATGACAGCATGATTTATTCAAAATTGTGAGTTAAATGCTGTTGGAAGATCGTTTGAATGAAATGTCACCTAAAAAAATTCCCTTTTTGTGATTAAAAGTTGTTTTTATTTTTATATATTATTCATACAAAGTGACTGGACATCTGGAGTAATCCCAGATGTTAACATTATTTTCTTTCCAGTAGTTGTATCAGCTTCAAATTGATTGTAAGAGTCATCATCAAGGAAACAAAGACAAGGACATTAACTGACTCCAAACAACATATGGACCACTAGTTGTGACTCGTGATAAACCCACTGTAAAGGAGAACGGCACCACATTCTAGTCTAAACTGTCACTGACTGATCAGAGTCCATTCTTTGATGTGCAGCTCTGCAGTGTCAAACCACTTCTGAGGAGGTTACACGATGATTTATGAAAAAGAAAAAGTCTACTTTTTCCACCCCCTTGCCGTTTTCAGTGTTGTGGCTTCCTCCAGTAATTACTCAGACAACTCAGTCTGAAACAGGAAACTTGTTGTAATTTTTTAATGTAATCATTTTGATTTTGTGACAACATTCAGTAATCACAGTTTCCCCCCAGATGTGTCTCCTTTTGTGTCGGGAAAAAGAATAAAGAATTAGTGACTTCGCTGTATTTAAATCCTCATATTAGTGTTACTAATGGTGATAATTACAGTATATTAATGAACATGAAGAGGCAAGAAACCCCCCAAAAAGTTGTACTACGCAAAGCTACAAATTTTTCTGTAAAAGTCTGATTTTTTTAGATTAATCAGAAGACGCGTCTTATTTTTATACATTCCTTTAATGACAGATGTTAGGACCTGGACACTATTTTATTTTTTCTGCATTTTACTGCAGTCAGAGGCATTCATTTAAATCCAGTGACAGATGAGACTTCAGTCTCTCTCTCTGTGTTTGAACACTATGAAGTGTAAGTGGCAGCAAATCATCTGATGTCAGAGGAGAGATGAGGAGTTTTGTTGTGAAACAAAATTTTGAACTGAGCCATGTTGGTTTTTTGAAAAACCTGACTTTTTCAGAATGAAACGGGTCATTGTATGAAGAGTAGAAACTACGTAAACAAGAACTATACAAGGGCAATTAACCTCTTCTAAACCTTGAGGGCACCGGATCCCACAGCTGAGGTTGTAGCAGGCTCTGTTTTAAAGCTAAAGTGAAGATACTGGTATCATATGAAACTAGAAAACATAGAGAATCCATCGTTACCAACTGTGTCTTACTAGCAGGGAAGAACGCTAAACAACTCTACGAAGTTACGCTAAATTTTTGTGAGGAAAAACTGTCATTGCCATTTTCAAAGGGGTCCCTAGACCTCTGACCTCAAAATATGTGACTGAAAATGGGTTCTATGGGTACCCACAAGTCTCCCCTTTACAGACATGCCCACTTTATGATAATCACATGCAGTTTTTTGCATACAGTATAAATATGTCATTTTCTCCTACTCTAAAATGGTGTATCTGAATATTTCTGCATACTGGGGTCCTTAAACAGTCTTGAATTACATAAATTGGGTACCACTGTAAAGCTGAGACTCTTATAGATCCAATGAGCCCAACTGTATTCATGTGTGATGATGTTTGTCCCCATATGAGACATTTCATTGTAGTGAGACCATTTTTTTTAAACTTGACCGCCTCATGAAACTTTACAGCCACAAACTACAGACCTAGAGCATTCAGAGGATGGATGGCTTTCCTAGCTAGATTGACATTAAGGGGGTTTCTGAGCAGTTTACTCAACAGAAGTGCTCGCCATCCAATTGCCGAAAAAAATACAATTCTTACAAATGTCAAAAGTTTTTGATACCAAAGCACAGATTGGGCTTTTTCTATGGTTTCTTAATATGGTATTTTGGAGTGATTATTGATCATTCTTATCAATTCTCCAGTGGTAAAAAAATGGTTAAATTTAGCAGCAAATCTGTTTAACAAATTGTATGAACCCAAAAATTGCTGCAACAACTTATGAGACATAATAGAGCAGGGGGATGATCATCATATACTTCTATCATAATGTTCCTAGCCCTCATACACTTTCAAAATGTATTTTAATTAATGATTTCTTCAAAGAAAATCAAATTAATGGGAACAACTTGACACACAATGCTGCATCTCAAATTAATCTTCAGGTTCTCAGCTTTCAGATGATGTACACCACTTCTATGTGACATCTACTGTTGACCTGCTATCTCCCCCTAAAAAACCCCTTTACCCCCCTAAAAAAGACTAAAACGGGTCTATGAAAAAGAGGGGAAGTGGAAAAGGTTAAAGACAAAGTTACAAGGTAAGTGACATGGTATGATTAATAGCAGTGAGTACACCAGAATAATATGCACTGTGATTAAGTAATGATACTTAGTGTTGTCTGTATTAATATAGCAAATTAGAAATATAATATTAGTATATGATGTGTTAAGACAGTATAAGATATTAACATAGTAGAGTATGAGGATCAGGCATTTCTGTAAATAACCGGTTTGATGTCAATCATTTCATCAATAACGTGTGATCAATCAAACTGTATCATAGGCATCATAACTGAGATCATCATTCTAATACACAGCGCAGGTTAACAGAATGAGTTCATTCTATTGAAAGTTGAAAAAATGTTCGAAAAATATCCGTCAAATGTACAACAAAAAGTTTTTAAAAAATCTGAAAACTTTCGAAAAAATGACGGACAAACCTCGGACGAATGTCGGAAAACGTCGGACAAATGTTCGGCAAATGTCCGACAAAAAAGTAAAAGGAAATGTCCGAAAAATACCTAAAAAATGTCTGACAAATGTCCGAAAAATGTCCGAAAAAATGTCCAACAAATGTCCAACAAATGTCCAACAAATGTCAGAAAAAAAGTTTTTAAAAATGTACAAAAAATGTATGAAAAAAAGTAAAAAAAAAAACATCCGAAAAATGTCCACAAAAAGTCAGAAAAATGTCCGACAAATGTTCGAAAAAAGTAAAAAAATAATATCAGAAAAATGTCCGACAAAAAAATCTATCTTAATTCAAGGTCCACCTGTTCGTTTTGAATGAATGTTTAACAACATGTTGAGTCAACTCCACTGAGGTAGACCATGAGATGCAGATCTCCTTTTCATCAAACTACTGCTCCCAAGGTCAAGAATGAACTTTCTCACTCAATTCAGTCAAGTTTGAAGAAGCCCTGGTCCTGTGGTTTCTTGATTACATGCTCTGGACCATGAGTCCTAAAACACCCACAATTCAGTTTAAATGTCAAATGAGAGAGTCACCATTAATAACTCTCTACCTACGTGCTCTTCTTTTTTTTAGTCCTGTCCATATCTAGTATAAGGTCTGAGCCTCTCTGAGCTCCATCTTGTTATAGAATGACACCTGCATGGAATCAGAGGTCTCTGCTGACAGCATCATTACAAACCCAGAGCAGCATGTCTAAATATAGGCCTGTATCTTAGACACACGTCGTCTGAAAAAGCTCGACTGTGCGAGGCCGGAGCTGTGCAAATCAGGAATGTTTGTTGAAATAAATAAACTTCCCCACATTTGAGGAGAGGAACTCACAATCACAAGCATTTCCTGTGTATAGGATTCTTTTGGTCAGATGTGTAAATAAAACACGATGAAAACCTCTGAAGGGAAGGAAAGGAGGAGAGGAAAGAAAAGGAGTGAGAAGGATCAGTTTAACTGAACGCTTGGCACTTTGTCTCTATAGTATTTGGGCGCATTTCACATTAACACATGAAGGACTGTAATTGTCTCCACTGGCTCTTCATCCTCCGGTGCCATCCTCCGAAGTCTTCTAAAAGCAAAGTGAATTAATACATGTTAGTTATCTGATAGTCTCTGGGAGTGTTTGAACAGTAAAGGATCCTCATGAGAAAGCAGCTCAGACAAAAGGGAAATCCTTTTGAGTTTTATTTGTTATCTGAGAAAACAAACTGTGCTGATGGGTTGCGGTCAGAGATATTTAACATGCACTGAGCATTAGCACCAGTCTGAACTCTCTAGCAGGGACATGGAGGTGATTTTGATGCTATTCCTCTGGGCACACAACCCGCTGGATAAGGTGGGAGAAACTTCAGAGTGTACTGAGTTTATTAATCAGACCAACTCAGAAAAACATCTGGTTCTTCTAAAGGAAGTCTCTTATAATCTCACAATCATAGTTATTTATACACACATGGTACCAACCATTCCAGCTTGCAGCGAAGGAGGCTGAATAAGTATTAGGCCTATCTAAAGTTAGGCTAAATTTTGGTGAGGAAAAACTGGCATTTTCAAAGGGGTCCCTTGACCTCCAACCTCAAGATATGTGAATGAAAATGGGTTCTATAGGTACCCACGAGTCTCCCCTTTACAGACATGCCCACTTTATGATAATCACATGCAGTGTTTTGCATGCAGTATGAATGTATTTTGTTTTTTCGCCTATTCTAAAATGGTGTGTTTGAATATTTCTTCATACTTGGGTCCCTAAACAGTCTTGGAATTACATAAAATATAATAAAATAATAAATAAAATATAATTGTGTATCACTGTAAAGCTGAGACTCTTGTGGATCCAAAGAGCCCAACTGTATTCATGTGTGATGATGTTAGTCCCCATAGGAGACATTTCATTGCCCTCACTGTATAAAATGACCTGTGGTGACCTCTAGGATAATCACAGCTTCATGAAACTTTACAGCAGCAAACTAGAGACCTAGAGCATTCAGAGGATGGATGGCTTTCCTAGCTAGATTGACAATAAGGGGGTTTCTGAGCAGTTTACACAACAGAAGTGCTCGCCATCCAATCACTGAAAAATGCAATTCTTGCAGAAATCTCCAAATGTCAAAAGTTTTTGATCCCAAATCACAGCATGGCTTTTTTTTCCTATGGTGTTCCTCAAGGTCTTGGTGTCTTAATGTGGTATTTTGGAGGGATTATTGATCATTATTATAAATTCTCCAGTGGTAAAAAATGGTTAGATTTAGCACCAAATCTGTGTAACAAATGGTATCAACCCCAACATTTCTGCAACAACTTATGAGACATAACAGAGCATTTTGGATGGCCATCATATACTTCTATCGTCATGTTCTAAGCTCTTATACACTTT
>CAKAOH010019689.1:3335-36360 GCA_916701665.1 Sebastiscus tertius | reverse complement strand
CTTTCATAAATGTGGGCAAGTACATTATAAAAATACACATTGGCCCACTTGCCTTCCTCAGGAAGTCATCCTGTTGGACAAAACAACACAAACAACTAAATTCAACAATACAGTTCAATCCATGACCTCTGCAAGTTTGTTATTCACTTTTAGGGGCTGTAAACTCTTAAAGCGTTTATGGGGTGTACTTCCTGAGGATGCAAGATACCCTTATCTGTTTTATAGACCTATTTGGGTCAATACTAGATCAACTTGTCTGGTACAGAGTCGGAGAAGAGCAGCAACCTTTAGCATGATGAGTTACAATTTCCCCTAATCAGGGGGGATTTTATTGCTGTTTTAATGGCATCCTGACAAGTTTGTTATCTGCGACTTGGATCGCAGACGGAAAGTCACAAAGTCCACAGAATACCTGAGAGCAGCATGGCTGACATCATCGGCCTGCGTGTATACATACATACACGAGGTGAGGGGAGGCTGAGAAGCACTTGCAGGAGAAGACAGATGGTAATTTGTGTCTCCATTTGGTGTTTGAAGTCTTCAGAGTCTTCATCTGTAGATGAAGTTCATTCATGAAAAGTGTTTTGTGAAGCAAAATGTTCTTTGTCTTTGTTTGTCTTTCACTTTGTTTGTGTCTCTGTTCTCATCTAAACTGCAGGACAGTGGGTCTGTTTATGTTTATGACATTTTTAGGCATTTAAATTTGTACTCTTGACTCCTTGCAGGGTTCCTCAAGTTCGATGTCCAGGGGTTTATAAAATATTTGATGGTGAATCCAAATCCATTCTTTAATCAGTGTCTTGCATTGTCTCCTCGTTTAGTGTAATCGGTAGCAGCATTTCAGAATCATGGTTTGATTGGCGTCAATCACTGCACGTCTAAAAGAATATCCTGTTGGAACAAAACAATACTGAACACTTGGCTCAATCATTTTTGTTCTCTCTTCACATTTAACCTGCTTTCTCCTTCAGAGTTAGAGCACCTGCATGCTTCATTCCTCAATCATCATCATGACATGCAACCGATAGCATGGAGTGCAAAAGTCAGAGTTATAGCGCTCTGGCATCAGATGCAACAAGAAAAAAATCCCCTGACCTTAAAATGATCACACAAGAGAAAAAAGAGTGCTGGGAAAAGAAACATGAGGGAGAGAGACGTATAGAAGTTTTTCTTTTTTTTTTTTTTTTAACTGCAGGCGTCCAGCCCGCCTTGAACGAGAGCTCTTTTAAAGTTGCACCTGTATAGCGTGGTGGGGGTAAGTCTGGAGGCTTGATGTGGGCGCAGTGTGTGCTCCAACCCCTCAGGAAAGGAAAGAATTAGAGGGGGCCTTTGTTGTCTGCACTAGCTACACCTCATATATATTTTAAAGGCACAAATACAAGAGGGCAGCCCAACTCGGCCCCCCTTCACCCTAAAAAAATGGACCTTGGCGGAACATCTCTGATATTCCTGTAAAGGCAAACTGAGCGTTTGATTGTGGCCAAACTTGAACGTTTAGCCGCCGCACCGTTGTAAAGATGAGGCACTTCCAGACAGCTGGTTTCACTTTTTCGTTCACTCTCTCGCTTTTCCTTTTGTTCGACCAAAGTGTTCCTCTTTTGATTCATCCTGAGTAATGGTGTGAGATTCGCAGGGCAGCTGAAGTTTCCTTTCAACTTCTCACTCGGCCTCCACAGCTGGCCGTCTCCTGAGCGGGACCCGGGAACAGATGCAGACGGAAAGCTATAGGCCTCTGCGTGACAGCTAGTTTTTTTTCCATCTGCTTTGCAGTTCTGTTGGGCCTGTTAGAGCTGAAACTACGAACAGGAACTAACATTGTAAATTCAGGTATTAACGACAGTTTAAGCAAATTGGTGGACTGACTTTCACATCATCACTGCGTCCATTTGTAGCAGAGTGTCAACGGTGATATCACCACCCACCAAGAACCAAATGGCGCTAAAGTTTGTCTGTGGCAAACAAACTGTCAGCCGCCCCCACTGGCTGAACGTACAATAAAACGTAAACACCTCTGTTGTCTACGACTTTGGCCTTGTCCCAAAGTTTGTCCTTGCAGACCACTATTCATTTCATTAATTCAATCAACCTTTCTCTTGACCTCATTTATAATATAGCCAAGTTAAAAAAAAAAAAAAGATAAACATTACATAGCTCCCTTTATGCCAAACTTTCCTGAGGTTCTGAAGGCCAAATGAAACATTTTTTTATCTGCTGCTGATTTACTCCTCTAAAACCTGGAAAGATTAGACCGGCCTGCACAGTAGTCTACAACAACAATTTTGGGTTGCAAGGAAAATTACTTTGGAAATTTGGGTCCACTGAGAGAGTTTGAAAACCACTGAAGCATTGTATCTGTTCCACAGGATGCTGTGCAGGATTGCGTATCTGCATACTATGACTCTGAATATATAATGGTGAACATCCAGCCTCGCTTCTCTCCACTGAAACTGCTTTGTGTGGCAAACAGCAGCCTTCAGACCTCAGCAACTTAACACATGCACACACAACACTCTGGCCGAGCAGCGATGCGGAAAAGAATTTCTCCCGGTGGTACACCAGCCTTTCTGTATACTCCCTCAGAGCCTGCACACATCCTACGAGGTGCCAATCATGCCATAGTTGACCATGTCAGAGCCCTGCCAGGAAGCTGTGATTGACAGGTCTGTTTCTATGAAGGGGTGTGGTCTCGGAGAGTCAAGCTGGGTTGTATTATGGAGGGACGTACTTAATAAGATCTACAGCAGGGAAAGTGCCTGCCCTTAAGGTCCAATTTCCCCTTTGGCATAATACTGCCATTGAAGGAGATGGAGATAGAATCGTACCTCTCGCAGAGTTCGAAATTGAAATGTTAAAGACCAAGCAGAGAGGGAAGAGAAAAGATTGAAATCTACTGGGGTTTTTGTTGGAAGCAAGGAAGCAAACTTGCAGAATGCCACCAGAGAAACCACAGTCCTATTTGCTATTTCTTCTCCGTCACATTTGGTGCGTTTGTTTACTTAACACCCTCTGACATTTTTTTTTCCCTTATCTGCTCTTACTTGTTGCTTTCACTTTCAAAGCACCCCTCAAAACTGTACAAGAACACCCCCCAGTTTCAAAGACCTGGAAGAACAAATGCATTAAAAAAGGATGAAAAGGGGGAGATTCAATGATCCAACCCTGTAATTCCTTGACACATTTCTAGAACCCTGTGCTTGAGCGTAAGCCTAAAATCAACAACAGATAAGCCTTTTCTGTGTCCTTTCTCTTTGATCTAGTGGTCCCCCCTTACAGCATGGGGGGGTGGGATAAAGGGAAAGAGGGGGGGTACTCTAAGCTTCCTGTTCAGGACCCCCCCTGCTTTGGATTTGGGGCTGGAGACCCTGGAGGGGGGGTGGGCAGGGAGGAGTAGAGGGTCCCTGCTATGATGCCCTCAAACTTTCCACGGGGTCGGATTCATTCACTGTAATAGGCCGACTGTAAACATGATTATTAAAAACATTTTGAAGGAACCTGATACAGAACTGCCGTCATCTGTTCTGAACCGCATGCA
The DNA here is from genome assembly GCA_916701665.1 of Sebastiscus tertius. Lineage (NCBI taxonomy): Eukaryota > Metazoa > Chordata > Actinopteri > Perciformes > Sebastidae > Sebastiscus > Sebastiscus tertius. Next base: position 32,828 of record CAKAOH010019689.1, on the reverse strand, counting down.
TTTATTTGAACTGCCGGACAAGACTTAAATCTGATTTGATCATCCTCAGGCTATACATCCACACTAATATGTTTTCATTTTAAAACGTCGCTTTAAAAACGAACCCGATCTCCGTCCAGACGAGCATTTTAGTGCCGTTTCAGAATTGATCTCCGTCCATACTAGCACGCCTGAAAACGTATATTACATGACCATTCACGTACACTGGGAACGTGTGTGCCAGTGTAAACAAGAAGCAGCGCTGGACTTGAGAATTCACCATGGATGTATAAAGAAAACTGGATAGAGCGTTGGAGGCGGGCTCCCGTTCGTTCCGATGAGAGTTGCTCAGTGACGCATGAAGCCAAAATGGCTCCAATGCCGAGTGATAAAGTACCCGGATCATCCAGCGATCTTCCGCATCCATTGGGCCCATAGAGCAGACGCAGTAGCGTTTCCTTCAACTCTGCCTGATTTAAATAAGGGCTATTCAAGTGTTCATACTGGGAAGTTGATTCACCTAAAAAAATGACTTGAAAAAATGATCCGCTGAGTTACAGACGTCTATTTCCCCAATGTAAGTATTTTTGGGCCCAATGACGTCACGTGACAGACACAGAAGTTGTAGTACCACCATTTGGCCACTACGGAAATTGGCTTCAAAGCCCGGCACTCTTCCTGGGGGCTTGGTATTGATGCAAAGCACTCGCATAACAGCTTGCCTCCTTCACGTGTAGGCAGTAGTAGCGTTATAAAATGCTGAATTTAACTGCACAAAAGCAGCTAGCATAGACAACAAGGTCAGCAACGGTCGTAACTGGTTATCCATGTTGAAATGAACCACTGGTGGTCGAGGCTGATTTTTTTTCTTTTGGAAAAGGTTCACGTGATGGAGCGTGACGAATCAGGGAAGGACACATCATGACTGATAAGATCCTATCAAGAAGCAAATGTGGATGTCTGTGTCATCATTTTCAAAGGTCTCCGTTTCTGTCCGTTCAGACTAAAACAAAACCCCGGAGTTTTAAAACTAAAACGGGATCAGTCGCGTATTCAAACGTCTCCATTTTAGGGGCTCGAAAACGCCGGAGTCGTGCGGACCCTAGGCATAAACGTAACAAGTTATGTGTTTTAAAACGAAAAATGTATTAGTCTGTCTGACCTTTCTTTTAAAAAATGTGCAAATAAAACATAAACCAAGTCACATTACTTTGACACTAACATTTATGATCTGTAGTAAGAACCTGTGCCTTATAGATCTATGTCAGCCTAACAATGGTGCATCTTTACACTTTCTATTTGAGCTACATGGCTACACAAGTGTAAAATGCAAATGCTGTTTTGCAAAAGGTGGAGAAGAGGAAGGAGTAGAAGAGGGAGCGACATGAGGTCAGCTCCTTTATGGAGGTAATCAGAGTTGTCTTCCTGTCTATTCTCCCTCTATTCACACAGCCTGGCCTTCATTCCCAGAGTGAAACTGGAAACCGAGGGTTTTGTTATGGGTTTACAGCTCCGGAGGACAAGGAGACAAACAAGACGGTGCAGAAAAAAAAAACGGCTGCCTTTCCCCTGGAGTTGTTGCACTGCCGTAAAACTGACAATAAAGTTAGAAAAATAGTTTACATAAAAAAGTAAGAGTGCCGTTGCTTTGATGGAGATAGTGGTTTGATTGCTGAGTCTCGTGTTAAAACTCATTAAACTAGTTTGTGAGGTTATACAATTGACGAACGCAACCACAGTGGAAAAAGAGCCAAAGTTGTGGGTATGTCATGGAGAAACTGCTCAATTTGTACCCAGGGGGATGTTTGGAATGGTCTATGTAGCCTACTTTTACAGCATGTCAGTGTAATATATCACTAAAATGATTTTATGTAGAAAGGTTTGACACATTCCTCTGATTTTAAATCACTTAGAATGTGGGAATCGGCTAAATGAGTGAATTATAAAGTTGGCCTATTGCGAGCAGACTTACGACCAGGAGTGAAATGCATGGTATACCCACCAGAATAGGGTAGACTTGTCAATTAACCTGCTAATTTGTTTACTATTTATATTATAGTGTCTTATCATTTTAAGCCCCATTCACATCAGCATTTGAAACAGCAAAACTTTGCAGCAAAATCTATTGATTTCAATAGAATTGCTCAAATAAACAGAGCACACAAATGTAAAGAAAATCTGCTAAATTAGTTATGTAGAGTTCAACTTGGGTAAACTTTGACATATGAATTTTCCCATTGACCATTAGCAAACTATCTTGACAGAGCTGAACGGAGAGCCAGAGACCAAAACAGAGGAAGTTATATTAACCTATAGGCTACTAGCATCCACTTTTATTTAAACTCCTCTGGCGTACCTATAGTTTGTAGACAGTTACGAGACTGGAGTCAATGATACAAATATGAACTTGTACCGTTAGCAGCCATGCTAAATAGCTAACTGACAGTTAGAAAGCCAGCTAGCCTTCAGAGCTACAGTATAATGCCGTGTTTCCACTGCATGGTACAGCTCTGCTTGACTTAACTGGACTCACTTTTTGGTACCACATGCTTTTCTTTATTAATTTTCCACTGTGGATAGTAGCCTACCCCCTCAGTGTAGGTGGGATTCTCAGCTGAGATAGCCGTAGTGACACTGGCTGCCATTTTTTTTTTTAGTTTGGCAATATAAAAATTGCGGGTTCGTGCAGGATGTCCCATGTCATGCTAGTGACGATTCTCTCTGACCAAAGAGTGGTCTGCAGTGTTTTAACTCCACCTTCTAGTATCGGCTCAGCTCACCTGGAACCTCGACCGGGGTGGTACCAAACAAAGTACCAGGTACTATCCACAACTTTTGCTAATGGAACCACAGAAATAACCGTTCTCATGTGGAACGAATGGAGCTGCTTGGTGGAAACACGGCTATAGTGACTGACAGGTTGCCGGCTGGCTAGTGTATCACAGGTTAGCTAAACAGCTACAGTAGTTCGGCAACTATACCGCTGCGAGTACTCACGTCACCAAACTTCGAGCTGTACATATTTTTGCAAAGATGGGCAGATTAAAATTTGCTGTGCCACTTTCTGGTGTGACTGGTGGGCCAGGGAACCATAGAATAATGTTAAGTCCAAAATAGAAAACTTGATGAGATGCTGGAAAGCGATGAGCACGCGGGGGTAGAACAAAGACAATCTGGTAGGGCAATGAGGGAACCTAAGGGAGGACTAATGGCAAAATCAGGGGCAGGAGAGTAATTGAGAGCAGGTGAGGAATAATCAAGTAGGCGGGAAAACACACAGAGACCGGAAGTAGAACCCAACCTGACACAAGAGGAGTAAAAAGTGATGCCAGGGGGTCTGACAAAGCGTCAGTATGTGACAAGTTGGAATAAGAAGGTGTTGGTATTTGAGGAGAGTTTAAGGGTGAAAAAAGCTTAAATCTAAGGATCCTGGTTTTATAAGAAGTGACCTCATCCTCTTTAAGAAAAGTCATCACTAACTCTAATTATCTGACTATCTTTCTTTAAATGATTATCCTTATGTTGGCCCAGAAACTGATCCCAAACCAGGTAAACAGGGAGGAAAGAAAGTGTTGAATGTATTGAATATTTGTAGGGAACATGGGTCTTTATCAGGATCAGCCTGATCCCAAACTCTACAAAGGCCAACTATCTCAGCAAGCCTACCTGTTGGTTGACGATACAGCAGATTCAAAGGTCCACTGATAGTGTAGGAGACTATCTATCTGTGTCTGGGGAGGCTCATCAGTATAGGAGGGAGGAGGAGGAGGGTTTGGAGGGTCGACGGGTGAGCAAACCAGCAACTGGCAGGTTAACCATCGTACTGGGGATGGGATGGAGGCTTCGGGGGGGAAGGTCGTGGAGGGAGGGAGGGAGGGTTGCAACTTCCACCCGATGACTGGCTGACTGATGGAAAAAAAAAAGAAAGTCCCTCATGACCCCCACCCTGTTGCCCCCCAGCCGAGAAGAGCCGGACGGGACTAAAGCCCCCCATTGTTGTCCCCTCACACAGGATCACCAAGGCCCCGGCACTGAGAGAGGGACGGGGGGTTGGAAAAAGGATGGGGCTGGTGTGGGAGGGGGTGAGTTTGGTGTGTGTGAGTGTGTTGTGGGGGGGGGGGTCAGTCCGCCAGCTCAAACACAATCGTGTGATAGGACTTGGCCCTATCTAATCAAGGGCAGGAGGTCACTTCCGAACAACTGGGCAATAAAAGATTATTTCTGGCCACATAACAGAGGAGCCGTTGGAGGGGGGGGAGGTGGAGATAGAGAGAGAGGGAGAGGGAGAGGAAGGGAGGGAGGGAGTGAGAGAGACAGCAGAGGGGGGAAGGGTGGCTGTCTGTGAGGAGAGGAAGTGAATTGAAAAAAGCCAGCAGACGGGAACCATCTGTCTGGATGCATAGTCTAATCTAAAAAAAAAGAAGAGGGAATGAAGGGGGAGGAGAGGGTGGATAAAGAAAGAAGCAAGCCTCCTCTTCCTCTTCTGCCTCGCAAACAAGCACGCACAAATCTATCTATCAATCCATCTATCTATTTATCTAATGTGCATATGTGATGCTTTTTGTTGTCCTTGGTTGAGATATCAAAGGGAAAAACAGAACAAAAGTGGTTTGTAGGGGGCCTGGAATGCAGCAGCAGCAAACACACAAAACTGTCCCCTGAGGCTGTTAAGCGAGGAACAAGGACGTGATCTTGTCAGGGTTAGGCTATGGGAGAGTAAGTTAAAGCAGCTCTGGGTTAACACGACTATCAGAAATGTTCTTCAACGTGAAGACTTTCCAGATGAAGTTTTTAAAGTTGGTGTTTTTTTATGTAAGATAAACTATAAACTATGGTCTTTTTTTGGTATCTCTTGAACCATTCGGAGCATATTTGGCGATCAACTCTAACGACAACTGTCTGTTTCTAGCAACAGTCTCCAGTAAGAGCAACACTGAGACAAACACCCCGCTGATTTAATTAGCAAACGGAATACAAAATCACCAGCTATAGTCTATCGGGGCCTGTGAGGGCTGCCAAACGGCTTTTGCGCTAACTTTGCAGGAAGGAAGTGACACTTTGAATACTGATGAGTCAATCGCGTTGATGAAATAGGAGCCATTGATCAAGAAGCAAATCTCGCCTGTGGCCAAAATAACGCCTGGCCATTAATTACGAAAGGAGCCAGCTGAATAATTACCAAGGGGTCGTGTGTTGTATTGATCCGCGGGCCTCCTCCTACCTTCTCATCATCATCATTATCATCATCATCATCATCATCATCCCCTCCAACTGGCCTTTGTCCATAAAATGGCAGACAAAGACAAGAGACAGGAAGGGGGCTTGGGGAAGAATGTGGTATCAGATAGCTGGTAACACTGCATAGACACATAGCAGGTTAGGAGGTGGGGGGGTGAAAGTTTTACACTACAGTTCCTGTTGGTGGGCGTGTGTACCCAGGAGCAAATGCTTCAGCCCCAATGAAACACCTCCGTCTTGAATGGCCCTCGACACCTGATAAAACACTGTGTCGTCCCTACAGGCCATTTATGGCTCCTGAGGAGGAAGGAGGTCGCTAAACGACTGTGTGTCCACTGACACGCCGCTCGTCTGACAAACAGGAAGCAGCAGTGTAGGTTTATCCAGCAAACATTCACCCAAAGTACAAAAAAACTTCTTTTTCTCTCTCGATTTGATTTGGTTTTGAGATATTAGAAATTTCTGACATCGCTCAAGTACAAGAAGATCAATTTTAAATGTGTTTGTGCTGCTCAAAACACTGAAAATGTGTCTCCAGAAACAATGTTTTAGTTATTTGAATAATCTACAGACTCACTGTCAACAGTTTAGTTTTCACAGGGACTATTTCTTCAAAAAATAGAAAGTAGTTCCACGTGGAAACTGTTGACAGTGAGGTCAATGGATTATCCAAAGTAACCAGGACATCACTTCTGCAAAGACACTTTAAAAAAAGATTTTTTTTTAAATTCACTTCCATTGTTTTGGTGTGGAGGCAGAAATTTCGGAGGAAAGTATTTCAAAACTTTGGCAAATATACCCAAGAGTATCTACATGCTAGATACTACTAGAGATAAGGAAGTAAATATGTTTTTTTCTTAATGAGAAGATTTTGCGCAGCTACTAAATTGCTGCATTCAAGTTAATTTGTATTTGTAAAGGAGTATCTAATCTTTCAGGAAACCCCTCCATGAGATTTTCTAAATCTACTTTCTGCACAAAACAAGTTCTGTACCAGAAGTCAAGCAGATGAACTACAGTTACAGTAATGTAAATGTTCTGCAAATGATGGCTGTTTGGACCTCTCTGAGAGCCGCAAAATCTGTTGGCCTTTAAGCCAAAAACGGTCTTTATAATATCATCTCTGTTAGGTGAAAATATCACGTTTTAAGTTAAATTGAAGGATTACATGTTCCTCTGTGGGTTGACAAAATTCTCCAAACCAAACCCTTTCAAAACCTGTTATATAAACTCTGAAGCGCGAGGTGGTCGATGCAAACACAAGGCTGCTTTTCTTATTTACATTTTGCATAAACACGGTTTTTACCCAACAGCAGTACACTGTATATTTTCAAGCATTTTGGACCTAGTGAATTATAGCAGTGACTTTATCAGGACCTGCACTCATATGTTTTATGGCTATCTAATATTTTTCAATGTCGTTTTAATCCTGTGGAGGCCGAGTGTGGATGTTGGAGCGGTTTCCAAAACACATGAACTCTCACATGTCTCTCCAGCACGCCGAGATCATCCAAAACCGAATATCTGAGGAGATAGCTTCCATAAACTTTGGTCATCACGCTGAAGTCCAAAAAAGCCGCCTTCCTCTCCAAAATCCACCACCCCCACGTTTCCCCTGATTGCTAATTTCTATTTATATGCCATGAGGGGAAATAATGAAAACCAGATGAGGAGGCGGAGGAAAGCTGAAGCAGGCCTTTTGGTGATGAATGCTGTGGAGGAGGATGACTGTTTATAGAGTATCCTGCTCCATCGCGGCTGTGCCGGCAGCGGTGCCCTGGCTAAGAAAAGGACTGCCCCGGTAGGATGTGTGGGTTGGAGGTTCCACCGTGACTCACTTGGTAGTCATGCGTGTTTGCACTTGTATGGCCTCGAAAAACCCAAAGCTGCAGCGAGGGACCCGCCAAGCCTGACAACTCTAAATAGCATTACGTGGGCGTGTGGAGCAGCTAAATTTACTCTGAAACAAGTGCAAAGAGAAGGAGGAGGAGGGCGTTATGACCATTTATATCATTGAATTACTTAATACTGACTCAGATTTCACTTTTTTCACAGTGGAGTCCCGTGATGAGTAACATGTGACGCAGTTACAGTGCAGTTCACGTGGCAGGTTGACTGAAAAGTTAAAGACACCATTCACAGGCCTTTAAATGTTATTTTAGACACCTCCGCTGATGATATCAGAGATTTAAGAGACATGTTGAGGACTTAACAGAGCCAAGTTCTGGAAATGGTGGGAGTAGGATCTGTTTCCTTATTTGGCTTAGGCTGGAAAATATCAAGTAAACACTGTCTTCCTGTTCAGCACCTCCTGAATACAGTTTAGATCTCTTCCACCCCCCTTCATCCGTACAGGGGAACTATAGTGAAACCTGAAAAAAGGCCTCCTATTGTTTGCTATCATCCAGGAGCCAGGAGCAAATGGGGCTCGAATTGCAGCTCTGAAAGGTAACAGGAAATTGACAAATCGCTAATCCACTCTCAACTATTCAGGGCAACAAAAGGTACATTCCACCAAAAAGGGAAAGAAAAGCACATTAAGTACAGAAGGCCCATTTGGAGGGACGGTTCATTTAATGCAAACTGCTGACAAACTGGAATAAGACTGCATGCTAGTCAGTCTCAGTGAAAGCCTGGTCAGCTAAATGACAAAAGCAACAAGATACTTCCTTTGTGCTCATGTTTACTGTTTAGCTTCTTATCTGTGGAGGATTTAAAAGCTTTTTACTCCTCAAAAGCTGCAGCTTTTAACTGTGGGGGCTTCAAGTTAAATCAAGAGGTTCATATTCCCGTTTAGCAAAAACTCTGAATCCAAAGATCCCAGGCCTGCTGCACAGAGCACCTGAGGGCACCACCGTCACATGTAGCTGATTATAGACATGTTGTTTTCCTGCCAACCCTGCAGTTTTCCAAACCTAAGCCACAGTATATTTTTTTTTCCCCCTTTGTCCCAGAGAAATTCCTGGTCACAGTTTGTGTTTCCCCAACTGTTGGCATTTCTGGCTGACCAACCAACTTTCAAAGTGATGATCTCATCCCCTGGGGGCCCGGAGGTGGAAAGGGGGGGAGTGGGTGTCAGTGGGGGGGTCAGCGGACTTCCCATGTGATAAATTCACTGACAAAAAGAGGCGGCCAAATGGGTGGGGGGTGTGTGGGTCGAGGTGGGGGCTGGATTTGCCCCTGTCGTTGCCTTGAGTGCAGGAACCACGCCATAAAAGCCCAGCATTGATAGCCCCGGTTTATTATCTTTGAACAGGTGGCCCGGCTACTCGTAATGGTCGCTCTCGTTTCTCAAGGCACACACTGTTGGGCTCCACAATATGGAGACCATTTGGGAGTTTGGGAACATCCCGATCTAGCCGCATTAAATCCCAGGGAGTAAACTACAGTGCATAGTTTTGCGGTGACTTGTTGGCTGGTGAGTGGAGTGGGGGGGCTTAGCAGGAGAGTTACTTCCTGTGAGCATAACTCATGGAAACGTGGAGGCTCTGTTGATGCTATAGCAGCTTCGGGGCTAATCGTGTCAATGACCTGTATTGTTTAGCTTTCAAGGTTACCGAGGAGAATCGCAGCAAAGAAGCCCTCCAAGAATGTAAACAGTCACATTTCGAAGCTACAAGCTGTTTCTACTCACTGCTGATTTTTTTTTTTTTTTTTTTACCAGGAATTCCACACCCAGCGTGAACATACACACACATGCATACACAGAAAACAGCGATATGCTGTTCGCCATTGAACTCAAACTCATGAAAATTCCCTTAAAATCATCCATCAGTCAGATCTTTCATTCCTGTTTCTCAGCAGCTCAATCAAGACACCAGACGTTGCTTTTTTTTTTTCATTAATTAATATATTTTCTGCATTAAAGTTAACATAGTTTTCTTTTGTGCCACCCTTTAATTTTTCAGTAAGTATTTGATATTTTGTTATATTCAGACATGAGTAAATTTAAGACTGTCTCTTGCAATAAATATCATAAAATAATAGAGCTTCACATAATAAATATTTTTTACAACAAAAAAAATGTTTTAACAGACATTTTTTCTTTTTAAAAAATAGCCAGAATTCCTCTTATGGATTTTGAGCATACAATTTACACAAAAATAAAGAAAACAAACAAACATGGGAGAATGCCACAGAATGTGTATGAAAAAGTTCAGATGGGTGGAAGGAGAGAAACATATCCAAGTGGAGAAAAAAAAAATACTATGAGATGGATGTGCTTTCGTTAATGCAACATGAGCATAGGAACCACGGTTTTAGTGTGGTAGCAACCAATAAATTCAAACATACCTGCTTGCTATGAATACCAGGTAACAGCTACATAATTGCCCTATAGTAGATCGTCCTTCACAGATTTGGTGAGAGGCAGCTCCCGCTGGGCACGCAGACCCAGAGGAAACTGCCTACCTAAAACGGAAGAAAAACTTTTTTCATATATATAAAAAAATAGTGTTAATGAGGAGCTGAGGATAGACATAGAAACAGTTAAGGCAAACACTGGTCTGTAAAAACATGGTCCTGATCCAGAGAAAATAAAAATAATTGAGTGGTTTTCGTTACTCCTTTGCTTAGCTCCTTAGGTTTCCGCAGCGAGGAGGGGGAGGCTGGTGGGAGGTGCTTAGAATGTTTGATAAACATTAATTTGTGACTATCATCATCATTATCATTGTCATCATAAGATCCACATCAAGAGTCTCCCGCGCACACGCACTCACAAACACACACAGGGGCCGATCAGGAAGGTTTCTCCTGGGTCTGTGGGGCCCAGCTCTCCAGTTTGCAATAGACAGTGTTGGAGTTCTTGCAGCGACAGCCGGGCCTGTTAACCCGGTCGTAGCAGCCCTGGCACGCCTTCAGACACCCCTTGACAGGTGGGTAGCATAGCAGACAGGGGAAGAGTACCGACATTAATCCCATGCACAGGAAACGAGAGCAGCAGTGGGAGCGTGACAGCGAGCAGGGGTGGTCAGCGCACGAGTCGCCCTCATCGTCATTGGAGCAGTGGTAGAAGATGCCCTTGACCAGGCACATGCACGTGCCGTGCTCCAGCGCGCTCTCGGCCGAGCAGAGGCACTGGCCGTTGCACGCCAGACACGAAGGCAGGCTCCTGGGAGCCGTACAGTCGCTGCACTTGCACTTCCCACAGCGCTCGCAGATGAACTGGTGCCCGGCAGCGGCCACCACCCCGTTGCCGGAGACAGAAAAGTCTGATTTCCCTTTGCCTTGGGGCTTGAGTGGAGCCTCTAGTGGAGGCTGGTGGAAGTGAGGTCCCTGTTGGGGCTGCGATAGGGCCTTGGGCTTGGGCTGAGTCCGAACAGGCCGCTCCGCTCTGTGGTGGTGCTGTAAGCTCACGCCGGGTCTGGTGGGGGGCGAGCGTGCCAAGAGTCCCTGTTCAGAGGAGGCGCTGCTGTTGCTCCCTGAACTGGCGGCACTTCCTGTGCTAGTGGAGCGGCTGAGCCCCGGCGCCCGGGACCCACCGTACTGCTGTCCCCCGGCCACGACCACCACGCCGCCGCCCCCGACGTGATGGTGGTGACCTGATGGCCGGTGCTCATAATTGTTGTTCACATTGACGAGGATGACCTCGTGAGTTCTCTCCTGCTTGTCCTGGGGCCTGGGGGCCATGCGAGGCGCAGGGGGCCTCCGTACCACCGAGGGCCCCTCGGTGTACTCGTTGTTGGAGCGGATGGCCTTGATTTGGTCCAGGGAGAGAATGGCGGCATGCTGGAGCTCCCGCTCGTAATCCGACCTCTGCCGGCTCTCTAGGGAAGGCTGCTGGATCACCACTAATGAACCGCCGGGGCCATGTTGACTTTGGAGCTCCATCTGGGGGGATCACCACTTCCGACATTCACCGTGGACTTGGCATGCATCGGAAAACCTGCCAGAGGGGGGAAGAGAGGCCGGGGGAGAGACAAAGGAGAGGCAGAGGAGGGAGGGGGACATCATCAGACAGAGACAAAACATGGCATAACTGGCAAACACACACGCTGTCCTGATGGAAGACGGGTTGACACGGCCATTTCAAATTCAAAGCCAAGTGGAAACCAATCAGTCTCATATCATTATCCCCTAAACCAAAACATAAGAAGTATTCTGCAGCAGAAAAATAGTTCCAACATGTATTATTGTTTGAAGTGATATAAGCAGTATTTGAAGGAGTATTTAAAGTTGACCCAGACTGACTGTTTTCATCCTGTCAACATGACAATATGTCACTTTTGATCCCCTTAAGCGAGGGGGAGAAAAAAAAAGTTGACTATTAACAAGACTTTTTGTACCTTCCTCCCCAATAACACGCACACATCTAAACTTCAGTAGGCCCTACAAATACTTCCCCTCCTCATTTACATTTGTATGACTAGTTAACATTTAAATGCACCGCGAGGAGACGAAATGAGGACGCGATCCAAGGGAACTAAATGAGCTGCCTCACTTAGTATTCTATTACTACACCAAAAAGGGATTTCAGGGAAATGGGGGACAAAAGTAGAGCAAAAAAAAAAAAAAAAAGGTCAGACCAAGTTCCGACAAAATATACAAGACTCAACCGAGAGCTTGAAAGTTGTCGGATTAAAACTACAGCAAGATTTTTTAAGTTTATTTGAAGCATAACAATTTGTCTAATAACTGTGTTTATGTCATAAACACCATCAGGAATTTGTGTTTGAGCCTTGGTGGATGTTATGAAGCAACTCCGACCTGTGCACGAGGCCAAAACCTCATTAAACCTCACACACACTGCAGCCAGGAGCTGATTTTTATCTCTTTTGCGCTTTGCAAATAAGCAAACTTCTTGTTTTTAAGACATTTACGCGTCAAAATGCGCACTATTAATAGGATTATCCAGCACAGAGCGCGTTCAAAGCAGAGGAAGACGTCGTGCGCAGTAATAAAAGGCAGGATCCTATAAAAACACACACACAGAGAGCTGGGGATCAAGAGACATTAAGAGGACGCATCCAAATAGACGGAGGAAAAAAAACTTATGAATGAAAACAACCGCCGTGCATGGGGGGATGGGTGTTTGTTACAGCAGAAGAGAGGAGCCACGGAAGGACACATGCAATGGAGAGATCCATCAACTTCACCAAACTAATCGCGATTCATTTACGTTTTTTTTCCTGGTGCCAAAACGCACAGAAAATGACACGGAGAAGTCTTAGGATTTGTGCACCAGCGTTAACAAAAACATTTAGGTCGCTACGTGCGCTACTATCGGATAATAAAAGCAACATAATACACCGTAAAACAAGTGTGAAATAGTAAAAGAAGATACGTACCTATATGCAACCATCCATAACGTCGAATCCATCAACCCAAAATAGCCAATAACCAAAACTCCATCCACAAACGACTATAATAAAGTCTGATGCATAACATTCACATTCACAGCCTGGTAATCCAAGTGTATCCCTTTTCTTTTTGCGTTATTATTCCCTTTTTTTCTTGGGTAGTTCAGCAGTAGAAGTTCAGTTTTTTACGCATGCATCCGTCTCTCCCAGGATAAAACAAAGTAAATCCACGGTGGAGCACTTGGGGAGGCAAAGAAGAAGAAGAAGTCCCGCAGGAATTGTTGTAAAATAAAAGGGAGAAAAAATGCGTAAAACGTGTCGGAGAAATGAAATATCCAAGACTTTTCCTCCCTCTCTTCTAGTCTCTGCGGAGAGTTGAGTTGGAGCTCTTGTGCTGTTTACTTCTTCTTCTTGTTGCGGAGAGTCTCAGTCTGCGCTCGCAGCAGAAAAAGAAGAAGAAGCGTCGTTTTGGGTCGCAGCAGAGAAGCGGTGCTCTCTCTCTCTCTCTCTCTCTCTCTTTCTCTCTCTCTCTCTCTCTCTCTGCAGCTCTGCGGGCTCCTGTTCACCACTCACTGAATGAATGGGAACGCAGAGCTCAGTGTTTGCTCGACAAGCCAACTCCCATTGGCCCATTCACTCCACTGAAAAAGGATACATCGCATCCGCTCCTGATTCATTGGGCAGATGTGGAAGGCCGGGCGATAGAGATGTGTGCACTAGTTTAAGGTGGACTGGAGGGGTTTTTATTCTAGTGGTGTGGCTCTATGTATGAGGGGGGCTGGAAAGAAAAAACTACTAGTTTCCGTTCTTGTGGGTTATGAATAATGATGTGAATCAGGTTAATGTGACTAATAGTGATGTAACAAAGCATTTATTTATATACTTGCTGATTTGCCATTTTCTGGTTGGTGTGTTCCTTAGACACACAACATCAAATGACAAGTAAAAGCACATTTTTTATTATTTTTATTTTATTCATTTAATTTTTTTTAATACATTTTACATTTATTGAATTTGTTTTTTTTTTGCTCCCCTTCTAAAATAAACTGAAATACTTAATTAATGTGACTAATAGTGATGTAACAAACGTGCCATTTATTTATATATACTTACATTTTTTGATTTAGTTTTTGCTCTGCTTCTAAAATAAACTGAAATACCATGAAAAGAAGTTATTATAAGGCTTTAAAGCATAATACCATAAGGCATTTTGATGTTTTCAGTTGCTCACAGATCATATGTTTAACAGAAGTAGCCTAAATAGAAGTGCAATTTATTAACTATCTAATTAACTGAAATACCATGCTGGTCCCTAAAAGATATATGTTATTATAAGGCTTTAAAGCATAATACCATACGGCATTTTGATGTTTTCTGATCATATGTTTAACAGAAGTAGCCTAAATGGAAGTACAATTTCTTAACTATCTAATAAACTGAGAAAAAAAACATGATTCTAACTGAAGCATTGGGGGTGAGAGAGGAAAAAAAAACTACTAGTTTCCGTTCTTGTGGGTTATGAATAATAATGTGAATGAGGTTAATGTGACTGTCTGTAACTATTTATATACTTGCTGATTTGTCATTTTTTGGTTCATACGCCTTAGACACACAACATCAAATGACAAGTAAAAGCACATTTTTTAAACACATTTTACATGTATTGATTTTTTTTTGCTCTGCTTCTAAAATAAACTGAAATACCATGCTGGTCCCTAAAAGATATATGTTATTATAAGGCTTTAATGCATAATACTATAAGGCATTTTGATGTTTTCTGTTGCTCACAGATCATATGTTTAACAGAAGTAGCCTAAATGGAAGTACAATTTATTAACTATCTAATAAACTGATTCTAACTGAAGGTGAGATGAAGGCTGAAACTTAAACGCAGCAAATATGTTGAGATGTTTAACATGTTAGGGAACCAAAAATGACCAGTTTGACAAATCATATGTAATATACCAAAACTTTTTTTTCATATTAATTAAAATGGTTTATAAAAACAGGGGTCCTCAACAAAGATAAGGCATTTTAAATTAAAGTTAATAACCTATGTGGTATGTAGCAGTGCATTAAGGACACAAACACACATATTAAAGTATTGTAATATTCTTAAAAGTGAATCAAAGTTAGCCATACAGGACTCCATTACTGCTGGAGTCTTGCACGGACAAACTGTGTGAGTTTATAGAGAAAGTTTATAAAAAGTGTATATTAAAGTGGTAGTCTATGTGGTATATAGCAGTGCATTAAGAACACCCACACATATTAAAGTATTGTCATATTTTTAAAAGTGAATCTAAATAGCCATGCAGGACTCCATTAAAAGACCCCTTTTCTTGCACAGACAAACTGTGTGAGTTTATAAGAATTCAGGGAGGAAACATCAACAGGATGTCTCTTCTCTGCTCGCTTGTGACGACACCAGAGGAAATAAAAAATGTGTCACCATGAGCCTGCAGCTTGCATAACTCCTCTGATATGGACATTTTCCCACCAATTCAACAGTTCCATGGGTCGACTTTTTGCATGGGGGGTGGAGATGGTGGTGGTGGTGGTGGTGGTGGTTGGGGGTTTAGTCCTGGACCACCTTAAGAAAAAAGCAGCCCTGCAGCCAGGGGAAAGACTCCCCCCCACCCCCTCCTCTTCCTCCTCCTCCTCCTCCTCCTCTCTGTTCCTGACTGTCTGGTTTGATTGGTGTCGCGGATGCGCTACATCCGGATCCATGAGAAAAGGAAGTTCAATACAAAGTCAATTTATCCTATTCAAATGGAAAAATCAATAGATGAATGACCTCCAGTGCCAGTTGGGGTCAGCACATGTTTAAAGGGAGAATAGTGATGGAGTTAAAGCGACTGACTGGATGTTAACATTCAGCTTGTTGGTGATAAAGCAGATCCTGGTCGACCGACAGATGGCCGCCTGGATCCCTCTGCTCTTAGTGGTCGGAAGTGCGGACGGAAATCTCACGATTACAGCAATTAGCTGATTTTCCATGGATGGATGTGATGAATATACCAGCCGGGGCTGCTTTTCTCCCCTCGAGGATATGATGGAGCAGTTTGGTTCCACAGACCATGCAGGGCTTTAGGAAGCATCAGGGATCCTAGTGGAAGGGGGTCCAGAAGGTCCCCAGATAATAATAATAGGCTAATTCCACTATTTAATTCCATATATGTTATTATTGCAAGGGGGGACATAATGTAATATTCTGATTAAAGGGCCATGCTCTACGCTATATAAGTATTTATAAAACAATTTATAGGATTCTTGTCAAATATATGGGCCTAAAGTCTTTTCTGTCTGGGTGAAGACATTTAAAAACTTGTGATTTAACCACGCAGTTTAAAAAAATCCCATATGGAACATGCTTTTTTGAAGAGCCACACATGTTTAAACTTACAAATAATATAAAAGTGGCACTAAAATATGCAGAAAAGACAGCAAAAGCTGCAGAGCTAAAACAGACCAATGCATGGAGAAGTCTTAAAATCCAATCCAAACCTGCTCCCAGCTCAATTTTGCACTGACTAAGAATGCATTTGACATTCTTTTATGTGAATTGCATGGTTTTTGAATAAAATGTGTGTATTTTGGAGACTTTCCTAAGCAGTCTAATTCTGCTGTAAACTATTAGACCTGTATTAAATATCACCATCAGAGCTTATTAACATATTTGTGACTCTTCTTTCTCCTGTAATGTTCTTTTGCTATTAAAAAAACAGGCAACCCAAGGCAATGAATATATATATATATATATAATGCATTTAATACATTATTGATATTTCATATGATGAACATGATCAACATTGTCCTGTTGAGCTAACATACAAAAAACAGTCTGGATTTCAACAAGCAATTTGGGGAAATTTTTTATTACATAACATGTTCGGCTGGTGGTTGTGTCAGTTTCTCATCATATGCTAGTAACTTGTCCAGCAGACCGGGGCAGTTGAAAACCTTTTCTTTTAGAATAATATTAGAATTACACAGAAAACAAAGTTCCTTAGTTTTGCCTTGGTCCACAGCAGCGAGGTCAGAAGAAGCACAGGCCGCTCTGTTGCTGCTGATAGCTGATATACGACTGGATGAGAGAGTCGGGGATCCGGGGCTTCACAGTGTTCAGGGCTCTTTCAAAGTGTCTGGCCTCGACGTGCTGAGCTTTGATGTCCTCTTGTAGGGCCAGGAGGGCAGCCTCTCTGCATACTGCTGTTATCTGGGACAGGAAACAGACACAGATATATTCAGCTGTCAGGCAGCAGAGCGCTCCGTCCACTGAACGCCACAGTTAGAGGCTGATCGACTTCAACCGCAGACTGCTGAGGGTAGATGTGTTATGGTACTGGAAAAGAGCTTTATTTACCTGTCACAGAGAAATGCCTTTATCTCGTAAACATCAAAAGCATTACGGCACAGAGGGACAAACACAAACTGTCTACAATCTCTACAACTAGATCTGTACTAAACAGACCTGGGAGACGCAAATCTATAATGACCATCCATTACACTGGGAGCAAGGAAGCATTTGATCCCGTCTAGAAAGTAAAATATTTTTTTTTTATTTAAGTTAAAGAAGCTTCTGTGCTCTATACAAGTGACATTTTAACAATGAGTGCAAGAGAGGACTCACATTCAATTCCTTTGATTCCTTGATGACCAACACGATGAAGCTGTAGAACTGTTCATATTTTAAATTTCAAATTCAAAATTGGCAGGACAAGTAAGATGCAAGAGCTGCATGCTCTGGAAAAAGTGCATGTGCAAATAAGTATTTTTTTTGTATGTGGTATAACTAAAAAAACAGTATGGTAAAAGAAAAATAAGAAAAGAGCCAAATATGTATGCTGTGTATTTCAAAAATGTGAATGAAATGAGAGGAACAGTCAGAAGGTCTCCACTTTGAGGTTGAAAGTGAAGAGGTTCAAAAAGTAACTATGCCATTCACCGTGCTCATACTCATTTGAGTATGAGCACGGTGAATGGCATAGTTACTTTCGAACTTTCTAAAAAGGCTCTGTCCCAGCCAAGCCCACTCTCCCCTACTGTAGAAAAACTGTAGTTTAACTAATAGGATTATTTCTGCATCTAGAGCAGCTCTTTCAATGAAAGCATGTACCAACATTTCTGATCTGCCATGTCTAAAGTGTAAATACAGTACTCCTCCTGCAGCCACAGTACTGATGGAATTATGCAACGGAGGAGTGCTGCAGGCAGCGCGGGTGACCTTTGGGAGAGATTGTGCACACGGCTGAGGAGTGACTCACTTCCGAATCGGTGGCGATGGCTGATGAAGGCCAGGCACCTTTCCCAGCAGTGCCACCCTCCCTCCCTTTCTAGAAGCACAGCTTTGTTCTGAGCCGAGGCAGCTTACACAACCTCCCTCCAACAAGAGAGCCGCGCAGGAAACTATTTGCCTGTATAGCCGCTGATAACGTCTGCTGGGAGGTTAGTGGGACAGGCAGGCAGTCATGTGACGCGGCAGAGCTGTGGAATATTGAACAGTGAAAGCATGCAGAGCGATGTGGGTCCTCTGAAATTGTTCACTGGACCGAAGCAGCGCTGGTCACTGCTCTTCCCTCTGCAGCTGCACTGCGTGACATGAGAGCTGATACTGAATATGCATGTACACTGAGCAGGAGAACGGTTTACAACTAGTTATGTTCAGCTTTTATTTTGAAAAATAAACAAACAAGTAAAACTTATGAATGAAAAAAATGCTGAAGGCCCAATAATACAAAAAAAATGAGCAATAAGACTTGTTGGTTTCCTATAAATGGAAAGATATAGATGAGGCAAAGTCTGTGTTAATTGAACAAATAAAGAGCTCTATTAAAATAGTTAATAGCAATTAATTGCACATTTTTTATATATTCAAAATGTACCTTAAAGGGAGATTTGTCAAGTATTTAATACTCTTATCAACATGGGAGTAATATGCTTGTTTTATGCAAATGTTTGTATATATTTATTATTAATCAATTAACAACACAAACAATGACAAATATTGTCCAGAAACCCTCACAGGTACTGCATTTAGCATCAACAAACATGCTCAAATCATAACATGGCAACCTGAAGCCCAACAGGCAACAACAGCTGTCAGTGTGTCAGTGTGCTGACTTGACTATGACTTGACCCAAACTGTATGTGATTATCATAAAGTGGGCATGTCTGTAAAGGGGAGACTCGTGGGTACACATAAAACCTATTTTCATTCACATATCTTGAGGTCAGAGGTCAATTGACCCCTTTGAAAAAGGCCATGCCAGTTTTCCTCAACAAAATTGAGTTCACGTTATTTAGCCTCCTTCCCGACTCTAACTGAGGGCATTCATTATAAAGGAGCAGTGTGTAGGATTTGGCGGCATCTAGCGGCGAGGTTGTAGATTGCAACCAACTTAAACCTCTTCCATGTGCCAAGCGTGAAGGAGAACTACGGTGGCTGACGCGAAAAAGTGAAATCGCAAATGTCCCTATCTAGAGCCAGTGTTTGATTTGTCCTATCTGGGCTACTGTAGAAACATGGCAGCAGCCTCCATGAAGAGGACCTGCTTCCTATGTTGATATAAACGGCTCATTCTAAGGTAACGAAAACACAACAATTCTTATTTTCACGTGATTATACACTAAAGAAAACATATGATATTCCATTTCTGCCAATAGATCCCCCCCTTAATGCTACCAACTGGTCCTTTAAAACAGTTTTTTATGATTGTTTAAACATCAAAAGTATATGGAGGTATACTGTAAGTGAAGAGTCTCATTTCAAAACTAAGTTTATATATATTCATCTAGACTATCTATAATAATGTTGAAGTAGAAACAAGTACTAGGAGTATTCTAATGTTCTTCACCAACAACATTAAGATGCAGTGAAGTCAACATTTGAAATCACCACCTTTGTATGACTAGATCAACAGAACGTGACATCATCTGAAACTCATTCAGTGCACAGACTTAGTGGAGACAGGAAAAAACACCGCGGAGGTTGTCAACTGTTAAAGCACATGACGGTCATGGCGTTTTTCAAGGCTAGAGAGTAAAATGAGGGGAGATGGCTGTTGGAGTGTGCTCTGGCCCAGCTAGCATGCACAGCTCAGGACAGGTGCTTTGCAGATGTCAGGATGTGAGGCCTATTTCCCCCCCCCCTGCACCCCCTTCTTCTTCTTCTGTTTCAAGCCAATGAGCAACATGATTTAGGCAGGGTAAACACACAGGGCCGGGGTAATTTTCTATGAGGGTTTCCCATCATTCAAGTCATTAAGGCCTGTCAGTAATAATGATGCAAAACAATGAGGCCATGCATCCCGGTTCCCTGTTTACAAACGGAGCGAGGGGCGAGCGAGCAAGGAAAGGAGTCGGCGAGAGAGAGAGCGAGAGAGATGCCACATGTTGGAACAATGTGATTTAGTGTTGTTTCCAAGCAACACCCATAAACAGGAACAGACAAAAACGCTGCAGCACAATCAAACTGTAATTTCTTATTTACGTTGAAAAACTCGACTTTCGGGACATGTTAGCCCTCCTCGTGCCTCAATCTCATGATTCAACGGTTAATAATTATTTGGTTGTTTACTTCCACAACACCCCTCGGGTTTATTAAAAAAAAAGGGGGAAAAAAATGTCCGGAGCTGCTCTGAAGTACACAAACGACACACATACACACACACACACAGGCCCCCACATTCATGGTCGCTGGGTTTATGAGCTGGTCTGTGAAGGCGATCAACAAGCCAGTGTTTCCCGCTGTGTGTTTGCCCGTACAGGCCTTGAAAAAAAATAAAGCCACAAAGGCAAACAGGGCAAGCGAAAGAGCCAGTTTGTTTGTAAACGTGCAGGCATTCCTAGACCGGAGCCAAAAGTCCAGCGCCGACCCCCCTCCAGCACCACCTTGATACCCCTAACCCCCCACCCCGCACCCCCCCGAAACAGCAACCCCCTAACGATGGCCCCCCGCGCTCCTCAGAGGGAAAAAGAGGAGGAAGGAGAAAAACTGCAAATGCACAGAAATGATATGTGTGTGTGTGCGGGGGGGGGGGTCGGTGGCCAAGAGCGCTGACTTGTGGCAGGCCAAATAAATTATAGATCTCTCTTTTTTAAAAATGTTTTATAGCAATGCAGGCTTTATTTTTCATTCCCTTCATAAATTATGTCAGCAATCACTTAAATATATGGAGAGGGGGCTAAGCTGATGCATTGCAGCGGCGGCTCTCTGGTGATGTGGGCGAGCTCAGAGTTGCTGGAGGTGGCACGTAGCCAGTCGTAAAAGGCAAAGCAAACAAAAAAAAAAAAAGTAATCATGAAGAGCCTCTCAGTTTGGAGACGGGCTAAAAAGTTGCTGACTCAAGATGACCCGAAAGTCGGCCCGATAGTGAGTCAAAGAGAGAGGTTTTGATGACGGAGCAAAAGCTTGTTTAAAGTCACAGTTTGTACAGTGAGCTCTTCCATCGCAACTGGTTCAGGTTAAACAGTAATGCTTGTGACTAAACTCCTTCACTGACTCATTATTGGCAATCTATTTATTCAGCAGATGTTTTGCTGTTGATACAAACATCCTCTCTGACATCCAGATCTTCATACTAGATTTTGAAGAGTGATGAAGAGTGTGACATTCAGGAAAAATGATGGCTGCTGTTTTTAATTGGTAGCACATCACGGCACTCCCAGTGTTGGTGTTGTCTCTCTTTTTTGGGTCCGTTTGGGTGGCCAATTACTCGTGAAAAAAACAACAGCATTAGTCATTTGTGAAAAATCAACATGTTTATGCTTAACTGACACCAGTGGCTCTTGACAAAGTCAACTTTTAAAATGTCGCAAAAAAGAAATGCGAATTATAGGAGCATTTCCATCAAGTGGTTTGGAGCGAATAAACTCGGCTACGTAGTTTGATCAGACGTTGGCGCTATAGGCGACACATGGCTGTAATCCGCCAGTAAACAGAGTAGAATAAGAAGTAGAGGTTGTGAACCAGAAACAAAACAAGTCACCTTGGCCATCTAACCATCTATGAGAGAAAAATGGAGAGAGGTCTTCAGGACTTTGTTTCATTTGGGTAAGTTTTAATTGTTCTTTCATGTCAGCTAGTATTGGCTATGTTTTATGCTGTCTGGAGACAAAGACAATATAAATATATATCTCCAAAGACCCCGACAGCAGAAACAGCTGATCAATTGAGTGAGTTAAATGTTCACTATGTCAACATTTATTCAGTGAAGGCGTTTCCATACCTCATTTAGTGTAAAAACGTTTTTGTGCAATTGAGGAAGTTTTATAGAATTTGGTCTTTTCCATACAGCTCTTCTAATGCGATACCTCAAAATGCACATAAGAATATGTGAATGCGAACACGGCTAATGTTGGTTTCTTTTAAACATAATGACAAAGGATCCCTAAACCTTAACAATGTAGTTATCTGAACCCAAATATCAATCTTTTTCTAACGCTAATCAGGTGTTTTTTTGTGTATAAACCTGAACAAAGTTTAACCATCGCGGAGCGATTTTAACGGTTTTCAAGGATGAGGACAAACACTGGATTTTGTTGTTTCATTTGTACTTCCTGGTCCTCAAGTTCCTTTCGAATTAGGTCTCTTTTAAAAAAATATATGAATGTCAGCTTTGGATAGGTTTTCCACACGTTCGTATTGGATCTGTGGAAAAAAATATTTGACCCATGAATCAGACCTCTGCTGGTGGCTGGTGAGAAGCTCCAACGGGGAAAGAGGAGGCCAGATGCCTTGCTCAAGGGCACACTATAATGGTAACTGCTGTGTGAGAACAGAGGTTCTCATTTATGAACCTGTATAACCTTCCGGTCTTCAGCTTGATTCCTGTCAAAGCTGCTTTAATTATATAATCAAGTTTGTTTCAGAGAGTTTTTACAGTTTGTACAACATACCACAGAGTAGGGATCCCTCTTCAAGGACAAACAGATACAGTATGTAATCCATTTTAGATATGTGCAGAGTAGACAGTAAGTAGAAAAAGAATGTGGAAGAACATAATTACAATACTAAGTAAATAAAAAGTATGGCATGATGTAAAGTATAATATATTCATGTCATCGCCTCTTGTCCTGACCAGAAGCATAAAGCCATAAGCTCCTTCCTCCACCACCAGCAGAAATGTCCGGAATCCTTATGTCGGTCATTCCACCTTAATAAAATATCAGCAGAGCCTCTTGAACCGCAGAGCTTTTAAATGGGTCGCTGGAAAAGTGATAGATACTCAATTGGAGCGCCCACCACATCCTTGTTTCCACATATTCCTCTAATGACAAGTTTCCCCTGGTGGTTCTCAAACCCCTCTGAAAACCAAGCCTCACATGCACCAACGTACAAAACACACATTATTCTTAAACACTAAAATGTATGCAAGGACATGTATAATGTATAAGGTTACTGCTGCTCTTCAGAATTGATGTCAATAAGAGTCAAATGCAGTAGTGAAGAGGCAGCTGGTCAGACTACCATAATGACATGTTTTCAGTTGGTCATTTCATACAGACGGGAAAAATCATTTAGATCTGCTTTTGATCTTCGAGTGGACTAAAGGTTTGTCTCTCCGAAAACAGATGGAGAGAGACAGACAGACAGACAGGAAGTGATGCTAAGTAGAAGTCATTAAGAAAGTTTGAATTTAATATGCAAATTCAAAAGTATTAAAAAATACTATTTTCATTTCCATTTCCAACATCGCCTTCAGGGGGCAGACATGTGCCGAGTGGAACAGCGCAAGAAGAAGAAGAAGTACGCGGTCTGGAAGAGATGGAGGGTTGGTTTAGCTCTTGATAGTAGACGACAACCATTGGACCCAAAAAGACTTTTTCCCATAGACTAACACTGGGAAAGAGACGTCTGTAAATCAGTGGTTAATTATATATATATTTTTTTAGATAAATCAACTTCCCAGTACGAACACTGAAATAGCCCTTATTTAAATGATTAACCTTTAAGTTGTAAGATGCAAATGTGAATGAGACCAAAATTGGATCAAGGGCTGGGAGACGAGGTTAAAGGAAATGCCGGTGGATGCGAAGATCGCCGGAAGATCCGGGTAATTTCATACTAGGAAGTCAAGCTGTTTTTTGCTTCATGCACCACTGAGCAACTTTCACAGGAATGAACGAGGCCCCGCCTCAAACACTGTATCCAGTCCTCTTTATACATCGATCCTTCCTGGATCCTGGTCTCACAAACACTGGACTTAATTGTTCGATAGAATAGAGAGAAATACGGAACTATTTATCTTGCAAAGGGGAGAAAATTGGACACTGACGGACATGAAAACTACTGTCACTGTCACTGTCACTACAGCCACTGATATAAATGTTGAAGCCATGATGCTTTTTCTGTGGCAGTGCTCGATGGTTTCTGTTGGTTTTATAGTATTATTAAATGTTTAGCTTTGTCGATACCACTTCCCATACAATAAGACATACTTTAAAGTGTGTGTAAGTTGTAGCTAATGGGTAATAAATCCCTTACTATTGCTTTATGTATTGGTAATAAGCCATTAATAAGAACCTTTGTGTTGCCCAGTTGTGAAAAAAACCCTTTGACCACTTGGAAAGTACTGCATCAGGGCATCAGGACCAATATCAACTCATTAACAACTTATTAACAAATACAACTGGAGACTTGATGGATTACTGTTAAAACCAAACATTACTGCCATTTGTGACTCCTCCATCACTTGCTAATAATCATTAAAGCTACATTTGAAGCTATACAAGATGGATGGCTTATTAGAAAAGTTGGACCCAATAACCCTACATGTTATTAATGATTTATAACTGTGAGCTTAATGGCTGATTAGAAAGTGAAAAGCCCATGGGTATTTATTAGTGGATCATTAACAGTTTCACTTCTATTGTTAGTGAATAATTAATAAAGGGTAAGGGGTCCAGCTTTCTAATAATGTATCGATATAGGTTTCTTACAATAAACTTATTCTGAAGTCGTAAAGCCATTATAAAGTATGCTTTATTAGAAAGTGGTACCAGGTTTGGTATTAATATCTGATTTAAAGTTTTAGCATTGTGACAGAAGGCGGGATTTTGGTCAGTGAAGTCATTTTAATGAGGCGACGACATTAGGACGGGCACGTGCAGGCCTCCTTTAGCTCAGCGCTGCAGGCCCTCGCTCGCCTCCCCGTGCTCCCAGCCATTAGGGTGCCACAACATGAAACCCTGGATACAACAGCAGCCTTTATGCTCTACTGGTCACTGCACTGCACTTCTCTCTGTAGCCACAACTACACCCTATATCACGCTGCTTGAATGCACACCAGCGATACCACGTTGGATGTATATTCCGTATGGAGAGTGATATACTACAGCACGTCCAGCTCCGTATGTGAGGTCCTGTTGTCCTTGTAAGATAAGACAACACGAAACTTTAATGACCCCAGAGAGGAAATTAGGCCGTCGTAGCAGCAAATGGTAACAAGATACAGCAAAAGAATAACAGAATATAAATAAGAACATAGCAAAGTGGGGGTTATATAAACACACCTGACACTTTTTAGTACTAGAACATGGCCAGAAGAAATATATGAGTGGAATAAAAAGCTATAGGAGTCTCAACATCTAGATGGGAGTGCAATATAGTGACAGTAATAACCTCTAACCCTTTTAGAGGTCAAGAAAAAATACGAAAATATGACCAAAAAAATGTAAATGTGCTGCATGAAAAAGGGAAAATCATATAAAATTCCAGAGATGTACAACATATAATAAACACATGAGCAAAATAAGGACACAACCCACATATAAATTGAGAGGTTTATTGTGGAAGGTAAGTAATATAAGGTTGAAAGGAGTAATAAAGTTTACCAACCGGTTCCGCACGTGATTGGTTGATGCCTTTATTCACGGTACGAAAGCTCAGGAGATCAATCTTGTTCCGGAAAAAAAATTAACATTACGTTTTCGCCACGTAATTTGCGTTCTGTGTAGTGTGTATAATGTGTTAACGCAAATTTGTTTTAACGCCACTAATTTCTTTTTCAGATTTAAAGCTATAGAGTGAAGATACTGGCATCATATGAAACTAGAAGACTTGAGGAATCCATTGGTACCAACCATGTCATACTAGCTTGTCGCGAAGGAGGTTAAATAACGCTCCAAACTTTCACAAAATTTTGGAGAGGAAAAACTGGCATGACCCTTTTCAAAGGGGTCCCTTGACCTCTGACCTCAAGATATGTGAATGAAAATGGGTTCTATGGGTACCCATGAGTCTCCCCTTTACAGACATGCCAAACATTTTGAACAGATAGAAAATGTGCGATTCATTTTTTAACTATGAGCAACTATGCAATTAATCGCAATGAAATATTTGAATCGATTGACAGCCATAGTTCTGTGTGAAAGTATTCATGACAAAAACAAAAATTCCGCCGGTTTGTAAAGGCCTTTATAAAGTGAAATAGACAACTTGTACCCTGCGTCAGAATAATTGAAAATAAAAGAAAATTAACTACACACTGAACTCTACAAGTTCATGTTCCATACGCCTGCCACAACAAACACTGTACACATACGCACTAACATGCCCACTGATGTCAAAACCCCAAAGCACGCAGTGACACTCAAATAATCCTTACATGCATCCTACACATTCACAGTAAAATAACTACGTAAATCTATATTTTTCCGCCGCAGTATTTCCCCGGAGGAGGTGAGAAGTGGCGCGTGCCATGAGACAACCTGTTCAGCACGACGAAAATAAACCCTTCTGGAGAGGTGGAGGGGGTGAAATGAAAAGAGTTTGCGACTGCTGGCAGCGCATACCAACGTTCTCAGGTCAAATCTGTCTGGTGTACTTTTCGCTTCCTACTTCAACAAAGGCGCTCAGTGAGTGTATCAGACAGCCTTAATGAAGGGCTTGTTAGCCGGGCTACCGGCAGCAGATCCACTAGACCCGGAGTGTGTGTTTACTATCAATCCGCCCTTGTGTCTACAGCAGGCTACATCCAGTCCTCCCCTCCTCCCTCACCCCCTCCCTCACACACAAACGGCCACATTTACAGGAGCGAGGCCCCCTCCCCGCCTCCCACAAAACCTCTCCTCCATCACTCCACAAGTCCTGCACACATACTCTACAGTGCACTTGCTCACTTACAGTTCCTGATGCACTAGAACATGCATTTGCACACGTGTGCTCATATGTAACACGCTGCACTTGCAGGGCCACACGGATAAGGTTTAGAGGCCAGTACACTTACGCATGCTGTGCACCAAAGAAACACAGCTATACACACATTGATGCACAGGTACACACGCATGTACACATACGTACACACACAAACCACCACACAAATATGTACAGTTAAGCCTGCGTCATGCAAACATGTACAATCTTTCAGGAGGAAGTCTTGTATATGGCAAACACATGCATATTTGCTTGATGAGCAGTTAAACACTCATTTAAGCCTCAGAAGTCACAGCTAGAAGTAACAGATTATTCTCTTATTTTTATGATTTACTTATTGGTCATAAAATAAAAGGACACAACTTGCTTCAAGTGCAAGTTCTAACCAGCTTGTGCGATCAATATGATGTTTTACTGTATTGAGGTCAATGAAATGCAAAGACAGTAACTACTATTGTTAAAATTTCAATGATAAATCAGGTCTGTGAGCAAACTTCATCACAAAAAACCCCAAGAAAAACACAAAAATTGCAGTGTGCAAATTCTCCATGCAACTCACAATGATTTTTTTTAGCATTGATTTATCTGATTGTTAATAAATTGATCGTTTGGTCAATAAAACATCCAGAAAAAAGTGCTGAATGTCCATCACACTGGCCCAGAGTGATGTTTTCAAGCCAAAGGTGACATCTTGAAATAGCTTTTTTTTTGTCTGACCAACGGTCCAAAACTCTAATATTCAGTTTACTCTTAAGTAAAACAAGGAAACACAGTAGATATTAACATTTGGGGAGTTGAAACTGGCTAATATGTTGCATTTTTTGCTTGACAATTAACCAAACCAATAATCAACTATCAAAAAAGTTGCCCATTGAATTTTTGTTGGCCAACATATTGATTAATTAACTAATAGTTCCCACTCTACTGTGCAGAAAAAGGAACAACTTAAATGATGAATACCATATTTTATATAAATACATACAGTAAATATTATATAGTATGAAAAATGAAGACACTAACAAATACATAAAACCAGGTTTTCAGGTGGGAAGCAAATACCAAACCCAAAGTAAATCAAAATAACAAAAAGACTCCAGAACTTTGACTAAAAGTAGAGATGCATTAACACACAATCCCACACATAGATTGTTGGATAGCTGACATCCAATGCCAGAGATGATATTGGCTCTTAGAGGTGCTCTTATGTAATTAGCAAAATATTAACTTCCTCCCCTAAAATTGTCCCAACCACACCACAGTATCACCACCGTTACCCCTTCCCTGGAAAAAAAAAGAGCCACGCTGCATCCAATTTTCAGAGAGGAAATGAAATAATATATAAATCAAACGACGTCGGGGGTGCAGAGCCCAAACTCTCAACCAGAAATAAAATGTTCCATCCTCCAAAGAGGCAAAGAGGAAGTGTCTGCAGTGACATGCCTCTGCCATGAGAAACAAGGCCTGACCACAACTCCATGTGAAACCTATTTAAGATTACAAGGCGAGAGAGAGAGAGAGAGAGAAGGAGAGAGGGTTAAAGAGAGGGAGGTGAGGTTAAGCACGGAGGGAGGAGAGTCACGTGGGGAGAAAGGGGGAGAACGGAAACATGGCACATGATCATAAATAGCAGAGTAGAGAGTGTGTGTGTGTGTGTGAGCCGTGGATGGACGTGCACATGCTTGTGCTCTCAGCAGAGGAATTTAGATTCCATAGAAACTGTGATGATGAAAGTGGGATGTGTGGGTTATTCCTCACCATATGTTACAGCTGAGACAATAGAGACGAAGGGAGATATTACACACAAGTATTCCACCCTTTACCCTTTGGCTGTCAATCGATTAACGTATCTAATAGCGCATACTCACATGATTGTCCATAGTTAATCGTAAATTAATCGCACATCTTTTATCTGTTCAAAATACCTTAAAGGGAGATTTGTCAAGTATTTAATACTCTTATTAACATGGGAGTGGACAAATATACTGCTTTATGCAAATTGGATGTATATATTTATTACTGGAAATCAATTAACAACACAAATTAATGACAAATATTGTCCAGAAACCCTCACAGGTAATGCATTTAACATAAAAAACATACTCATATTTCATTCACATATTTTGAGGTCAGAGGTCAAGGGACCCCTTTGAAAATGGCCATGCCAGTTTTTCCTCTCCAAACTTTAGCACGAGTTTAGAGCGTTATTTAGCCTCCTTCGCGACAGGCTAGTATGACATGGTTGGTACCAATGGATTTCTTAGGTTTTCTAGTTTCATATGAAACCAGCATATATATTCACTCATTCATTTGTTAAAACAAATTTGCATTATTATCGCGTTAACTTTGACAGCCCTGCTTTGTACGCTAGAGTAGAAACTGACAATAATAGCTGTAATATTCACTTCACATTGCTGTTTATACTGTATATTTCCCTTCTCAGCCTAAATTGAAGGGCTTACATTAAAATGACATCCGTCTGAGTGTGTCATGTGTGAGGCATGTTTTCTTGCCACGCAGGAAATATTTGTCATGAAAGTGGGGGATGCTTCGCTGTTCCATGACTCACTGATAAGTAATAAGTAAAGCGACAGGGTCAGTTTCAGATGGAAACCTCCTACAAAAGCTAACACATAACTTCCATGTCAGGCGGGTTGAGTGTTATCATCTCAGGCCTCCTACCCACCTTATGTTTTGGAAAGACCCATGTGGGATAGCACCTGTGTTGGGACTACACAGTGTTAAGGTTGTCTCTGCGCGCGTGTGTGTGTGTGTGTGTGTGTGGGAGAGGGGTTGGGGGGGGGTATAGCTGGGCCTCGCCTT
>CAKAOH010019688.1:0-21919 GCA_916701665.1 Sebastiscus tertius | reverse complement strand
CATGCCACGTTCAAAGTCACTTAAACCCCCTTTCTTCCCCATTCTGATGCTCGGTTTGAACTTCAGCAAGTCGTCTTCACCACGTCTAGATGCCTAAAGGCATTGAGTTACTGCCATGTGATTGGCTGATTAGCTATTTGTGTTGACAAGCAATTGAACAGGTGTGCCTAATAAAGTGGCCGGTGAGTATATATATATATGTTTGCAAAGAACAGTGTGTGCACTTGACGATGTGAAATTGAGATTATGCTTTTCAGTCTGTTCCTATTTCATCCACATGGATTTCCCATGTGTTTTGCCAGAAGGGAAGAGCAGGGTCGCTGACAGCTGTGTGACGTTATGGAGGAGGAAACGGGTTTAGCTCGAATGAGTCATGTCTAATCTTTGACTGACGGACAAATACCCCCGTCAACCTGCCTGTCCACCTGCCTTTCCATCCTTTTCTTCCACTTTTGCCAAGCGCACCAGTAATAAACTCTACCAGCTGTACCCTCCCCGGCTGAAGAAGATATTTTGTATTTGTTAGTCACAGACATGCACACACAAACCACTCTATTATATTGCATTTAGATTTGGGGAGAACTTTTAGTCAATTCAACAGATGCATTGAAGGAATAATAATCAGCATATGGATTATGATGATGTTTTACGGAAGTCTAAACTCGCGTAAAAAAACATATTTGCCAATCGTTGTTTATTGCACTATGTATAAAAAGATATGTTTTTAATTTGTTGTCTTAAAGAATACACAAAAAAGAACAAGCGTCCTGTAGAATTACCTTTCATGAGCGTTACTTTGACAACAGATAATAGTCTGTAATTTGATTATTTATTCTTAATGTGAGTTGTTTACTGAGTGTGATAATTTCGTTGCCAAGTTGTTGTTTGGATCCTGGATATAGAGAGAGAGCTCTGGGAATGTGCCCATGGCCATTGTCCACTGGCACTGGCGCACCTGCTCTATCAGGTTGGAACCATCCCATATGTTGATGCCTCCATAAAAGCCTGCAGAAAAAATCAGATCTGGCTTCCTTTGTTTTCCTTTTACAAATAATTGGATGATAGCTTATTCTCCGTGCATGCTCCACTGCTTTTGAGCAGTTTAACCCAGAAGTGTCCAAGTGCCACCTTGTGCTTTTAAGATGATTAGAAATCAAGTCCAAATTTAGACATTTATCCATTTAGCGGGATGTTGTGAGGCTAAGTTTTCCAAATGCCTTCTGGAAAGGTTTATTTAAAATGTATTTGGGAATCAATTAAACCAATTATCTTAATGAAACACAGAAACAAGCTTTTTTGTTTTAAGCAAACTCATTTTCTCTTTCCATACGCACACACACACAGACACATGAACACAGTGTTATTTCCCATCTCCAAGTCCTGAGTCATGCTGTTGTTTAGCATCTTCTGGCTGCTGGCCCAGACTGTGGTCTCTGGCTCCCTGTGGATATTTGACAAGAAGCCAACAACGAGTGTCTCCCCCCTTTTTTCCCCTACCCCCCTATCCTTTATCCTCCTTTCTCTCCGTCCCTTCATCCCTCCATCCGCTCATTTCTGTCAAGCCGGTCCTCGGATCCGAACAAGGGCAGATGCACAGGGACACTTCTTGCCTGCCCGATACAGCTATTGAAAACCCATCAGTTCCCAACATGCAGTGCCCCACATTTGGGACTTGCAGTGCAGGGCATTTTAATTCATATCACACACTACTCAGCCCCAGTGGAGTTTTGACCATTCTAGTTTTTGAACTAGGTTATTTCCCTTATTTTAGTTTTTCTGTCAGTGGCAAGTCTGCAACTTGGACTCAAGTTGCACTTAAGTAGCATCAAAAGACTTGAGATTTGGGACTCATGAACAATCATTTATCAACATCATTATAACATAAATTTTCGCATTATTGATACACCGGTGCCAGCTGCACTTTCTCATCCTCTCTTGCCTCCCCCTGCCAGCTGATACACACACCCGCCCCGTCTCCTCTCACTCACTCACCGTGCTGTCTCGTCACTCGTCTCATTCGCTCCGTTTATAATCATTTACGGGCCGTTGTTGTCATGTTATGGCCTTCAGTGTTTCCCCATTAATGACCTAGACAGTCTAGATAAGCCCGCCACAGTTTCATAAAGAACCAAAATGTTTTTACACTTCAATCTCTGCGGGTCAGAGGAGCTGCAGGTCAGCTTGAAAAAACTAGGGGTGAAAGTGGCTCGCGGCTCCGACTGTGAGCTTTACAGCACCCTGTCTCATTTGTGGTGAGACTTTTGACAGGTGAGACTGTCATCTCCATTCATATCCATACAAACAATGTTATTTATGATTAAATTGTTTACAAGAGCACAAAATTGTTTAGATCTAGCTTCGTAATTTGGCTCTCAAAGTGCACCAGATTGATGCGTTTAACTTGGCCTCGTTATAATTATCTTTTAATAAAAATCTAAAAAAGTTATGCCCTAAACGTTGCTTCAATTTATCGCAAAGGGTTTTTAGTATCAATATTTTTCAAGGTATTGTATCGAAGTTAGAAAATCCAGTATCATGACAACACTAATGCTGATACTGAATACTAATAGATGAAGGAGTGATCATAATACAGTACATGCTTTGGATTCCTTAG
The DNA here is from genome assembly GCA_916701665.1 of Sebastiscus tertius. Classification (NCBI taxonomy): domain Eukaryota; kingdom Metazoa; phylum Chordata; class Actinopteri; order Perciformes; family Sebastidae; genus Sebastiscus; species Sebastiscus tertius. The sequence goes on along the minus strand of CAKAOH010019688.1, from coordinate 19,305 downwards.
ATATACTGTAGCTATACAGTGTTCTAAGCAGACCGGATGGAATGCAGCAGACGATAGAAGGCTCATTACAACCATACGAGTCTTGAGACTTGACTTGGACTTACAAGAATTGACTTTGACAAATACATTCTCAACAAACGCTTTCTTCTTTTCCTAGTTCTTCTTTGCCTCAGTTTGTCCCTTGGAACGCGTTTTGAGTCAGTTTTTTTGTGTACATCCTACTCTCTTTGATAACTCTAACACCCTTTTTCCACTGCGCGTTTATGCCGTTTTATTAAATACGAGAAAACCTGCTAAAAATAGGTGATAGACTCCTTTCCCATTGTGAGTATGCCGTGCCGTTGCACTGGCCTTTTATAGATAGATAGATAGATAGATAGTAAATTTATTAATCCCGAGGGAAATTCAAGTTTTTTGGTGTTTCTCCTTTTATGTTTTTGTCTAACCAGAAGCAGGGTTAGTAAACAGTGAAAATGTTCCGATGGTTACTACTTTTTTTTTTTATATCTATTACTTATTCAGTCTATCTTTTGAACTCCCAAACTAGAGTTGGTGATTGTTGCAACAGTGGAAAGACAAAGACGTTTTTGATGAGTTTTATTTTGTTCCCGTCGAGTTTGAATGAAGTGTGTTTTACAGCAATCGGCAAGGTAAAATTCCTGCTCTCTGACTGGAGTCAGTGGCTTTTAGGAGAGCATATTAATTGTATGTTTTGTACGTTAATAAATTATTCTAATTATCCAAATCCCTGTTGATTTTATTCATAATACATTCACTTCAACACGGCCCACATAACATTGCACCGGAAAAGGGGCAAAAATTAGCGTGTCTACCCGGGTGTCATGTTTCCATCACTGCCGATCGGAGCTGGAACCGATAAATACCTGTGACTACTGCAGAGTTATTTCTCCTGGGAATTAATGCCAACAATAAACAGATATTTGTGGTTGTTAGTGGGGTTTTTGTTCAGTGGGAAAATTTAACCCACACTCTAGTTGTTCACAGTTCAGTGTGCATGTGTGTGCCACCTGATTAGACACAGTCTTGAAGTTGGATATGTGAAATGAAAGAGTAGTGATATGGCTCTCTCCCTCAGAGCACAAATTATACTGCAGTCTCCACCAAACGTAAGCAACTGATAAAAGCAATTTCAGGATGAGCCACAAGAAATGGCAGATTTCATCATTTGAATAGCTGGCCCAGTTGTTTTTAATGGATCTGTAGCTCCACTGTGGAGATAAGGTTGGAGAGCCAGTTGGTTCATTTCTCTAAATTACGATATGGATGAAGAGTGCAGAGAAGAAGTTTGTTAAAGTACTTCTCTGCAAACCAGAGCTAACTCCTCTCCCCCTTCCTTCTTTCCCCTCTCCAGATACAAGCTGATTCGCCGACGAGTCATCTGGCTAATAGGACAGTGGATCTCTGTCAAGTTCAAATCCGACCTTCGACCTTTACTCTACGAGGTCATCCTGAGCCTCATGCAGGATCCCGACTTGGTGGTAAGGCAGCTACAAACACAAAGCCAGTGTTTTATTGGTAAACTGCTTATTATCACCGGAGTGGCAGCTTCCCTAGAAAACATTGAATTCGTAATGAATGAACCGTTGGTGAAAGTGCACAGTCAGCGGCACAAACACAGCTCTCAGCTTAACAGCATGGAACCGCAGCTATTATGCTGCCAACTTTCCACAAAACAAAAGCCAAACGTAGTTAGTCAGGGATTGCAGGAAGGTTTAGTCATCCGATTTCTCAACATACTATTTTCTTTTTACAGTTTTTTTTTTTTTGCAGAGGTAATTTCTTGGAATTGCTTTGATTAAAAAGCTAAACCTTTCATTTACTCATTAACATTTTTATTCAGCCATGGCATTGATAAACTGCTGTGTGATCCCATTTGTGGAAAAAGTGGCTGTTATTATGCCACAGTCATCCTCAATTCCAATTACATTTCGCCATCCTTTTCGGGTTTTCGTGCCTCATGAGCCATGCACTTGATTGATGTGTTTTCCTTCAACAGCATTTATATGAAGGAATGTGGAAAAATCCTATGCATTATTTACAATGCAATTCAACGCGATCCCGCCATTAGACCGAACCGTTATGAGAAACTGGGTTCAATCTCTCTGCGTCTAATTACCTCTCTTACTTCATAATCCATCTTTGCGTGGAGGAGCCTTAAGATGGGTGTTTATTTGCATTCCTTTTCACTGCAATACACATAGAAGGTGATTATAATGCAATTAAGATTATAATGTAATCGAGATATTAATGCACGTAAGGCAGAGCCCACTCAAACACCATGCTCGGATCATATTTACGTGATGGATGGAAAAGCGTAAACTCAGTCACGTTTGTGCAGCTCTCGGAAGTTAATTGTATGTCCCCAGTTATGACATGTATGATGCATCATCCAGTTTGGGTACTTAGTTTAAATTAAGGCTATAGAAGCACACATGATGACACTAACGATGTTAAATAGTATAGATAGGTCTATAGCACCCTCGTTTTGTTTTCACAGCCAGTTACACAGCATTGGAGCATAATGCCACCTGTTGCTATGGATTTCCAATTAACTGAAGCAGATCACATCACTTTATGGTAAAATGATTAACAGGCAGCTACGGTGGAATTAAACTTGTGTATGTAGCATTATATACATTTAACCAGTTATTTCCCTTTGCATTGGACTTTCAATGACTCATCATGAAGTCCTTCTTTATCAAACTTCCATGTTCCCCAGGATATGATTTTATTTTGTATTTATAATTATTGGATGCATTTAAATATAGGCAATTATATTCATCATTAGGTTTTCCATTTCACCTTTTTACCCCCCAGTGAAGCCACATAGAGATTATTAAAAGAAATCAATTCTTTCGTTGGTTTTACATATCTGCCACCAACCAACCAAAGTTGTACTTTCGATATGTAAAATGACATTCAGTTTTTATAATCTAGTGCCATACATCGGAATGTGATATCCGTTTTATGAGGGGAATAATGGCTCTCAGAGTTTCAACTTGCAACTTTTTATGTGTCCCTGAAGGCCAACTGGTTTTTGCTGCAAGCTATAGCTAAGAACATAAAACACAAAAAGCCTACATAGGGTACCTACATATGGGAGAGAAGTTGATTTAGTTTCGCCGTCCAGTCTAGATGAGACACTACCATAAGACACCACTATACCACTACAACTCAGTGGAAGTACTGTAACAAAGGATTATTACTTAAGTTTACTTAACTTTTATTGGGGGTGTCTGTACTTGAGTTTTTATACCTCTGTTAACTTTCACTTTTTTATTCCACTACATTAACACTTTGTTACATTACACCACTGCTACAACTACATAGTACTACTACTCTAAGAGTTTCAATGGTGTTTCTTCACACAAGCTCACTGTTAGATCACTGAGCAGCCCACCAATCATGTTGTGGTTCCTGATCAATATGTTCCAGACCAATTAGAACCTCTTGGGCAGAATGAAGTATTGATCATAAACTTTTAATGGGCTAATGGCACAAATTGCCCTCTATCAATCAGTCCAACTGGTTATCTATATCTGTATTGCTGTTCGGTGGTCCTTGTTGTTCAGATGAAAAGTGAATCACTAAAGATATCAATTATATTTATCTCTGACATTTCAGTTTCTGTACTTTTTATTGAAAGGAGCAATCAACCAGAGAGATTGTTGGGTAAGCAGAGTTGTAGTTTTATCAAAATGGTCATTTAACTGCATGTGAGCTAAATGATTTTTAATTAATGTCAAAAAGTTGTTTTAACTAAATCTGGTGCATTTGATTTCCTAAAGACACTTCTCAAATGAGAGCTGTTTTTAATTAAGGATGTGCTTTTTGTCTGAAGAGAGAACGCCTCACCTTTTCTGTGCCTGCTTACTGTTTTTAATTATTTTTAAATTTAGCTGATGTCTCCAGGGAGACCATTTCAGAGTTTGGCACCTTAATAACAAAGGCACGGTCACCTGGCGTCCTTGATTTAGATTTAGCTATCTTAAAAAACAAATAGGCTTGTAGGGAGTTTTGAGCTAGGTAATATAACTGTCAAACAAGCCTGTGCTTTAAATGTGATTGTGAAATCTTCTAATTAACCCTAAAGAGGCTAAAATAAGTGCATCATGCTCTTTCTCCCTGAGGAGTCTGCAGCATTCTGTGTTAATTGAAGTCTACTTAGGGTATGTTTTGCAAGGCATGAATTACAGGTGCAATCTAGATGTTATATAATTAAAAAAAAAAAAAAAAAAAAAGTTTCTACATTTTTGTTTTATAGAAATGGTTTAATTGTAGTTTTTTCTTTATTAACAACCGATTTTTCATGCTTATTTCATTTCAGTTTGTCATCAAAAATACTAATAGGCCTAGATCTGTATTTATTTTTGCATTTGAGAAATGTGGGTATCCACAATGAATACATGTTTTCGTGTTAACGTCACACCCCGTGGGAGCTTTGTATGTGAGTCAGTACATTGGCATCTATCAATGACATTCATGAGCTGAATCTGATCACAGATGCCAGTTGCTCGCAGCCTTCTATTGTGCCAGTTTTTCTATCCTCATTTCCTCCATTACATTCTCCTTTTCTCTCTTAACAGCTGCATTCTTCTCTTTTTTTTGAGGCTAAAAATAATCTCGGTGGCAAGTTTAACTCCTTCTATTTTCAGGCCATTTGCATTCCCTGTGGGAGGTAATAATACTTTCTAGAATTTGCGGTTAAGCTTTGACGACATCAAGCTGTGACGTTTCAGTCAACAGTTTGTCCCATTTCCGCTCACTTTTCCTTAACTGCAGGAAGGCTTTGAGGCACTCTAAATATAGATGTTATGCCTCATGATTATAATCCCACTCAGTCATGTTTTAGTTACTGTACAGTCGATGCACTATCCTGACTGACATCGGTTTTGAACCACACACTATTAGTTGGAGTGAATTCTAATGGGCTTTTCTTAAGATCAGAATTTGTCTTAGATAACCAAGTAAGTTAAGTATGTAAGTATGTAATAATAATGTATAAATCCCAAAATAGCACACAAATTAAAGAAGAATTCCACAACATTACTCATATTCAACATTAATTATTATTAGTTATTCTCAGACGGATATCGCTGTTGTGTACACAGTAGTGCAGCAGCGACACTGTCCCGTGCACTGAAACAGGGAACATGGAGACAGACAGACAGACAGAAGAACATGTCAGCCTGCTTCACCATGCTGCTCCGCGAAGCTTCGAATACCGTATAATATTTCTCACCGAAGCTTCGAAGCCCAAAAAATGGTATTTGGGACAGCCCTAGTTAGCTGGCGGTTAGCAGCTAACGTGCTAACATTGCAAACAACAGCAACAGTGCTGACAGAGCAAACAGTGTTAACCTGAGGGGGAACCGGAGGGTGGGTGCTACGCTTCCGTAACGACTCTGGGGGCTGGGACGGCATTATGAGCTGTAACCGCCGTATGAGCGCAGTGGGGAGCTAGCCAGTGCGCACACACACACACTAGGACTCACATGCACTAACATGCACGCATAGCCGGACCGGCAACGTAAACAAAGCACAGCGAACACACACACACAGAGGGAGAGTGACTTCACTCTCTGCTCAGGTAGACATTCCTCCTATGTCTTTACATAGCAAATAGTTAACAGCAGTTTCAAAGACTATAATATGTATTATATATGTATATGTAATACAAGTATATGTACTTGTATTTATATAGCGATTAGTAGACAACCCGCTCTTCCTCCTGAGCCACAGCCGCCTTATGATGAATAATGAGGCAGCAAATGTTTTGACTGAATTAATGTCAGACATTTCGTGTGTTTATTAGCCCCTTCTGAGTATTTCATCAAGCAATCTATTATCTTCTAGGCTCTGCAGTAGAATTGAAATGCAGTTTCTCTCATTAGTGTTTGAATTGCCAACAAGGCCGGTACTGATGGCAAGTGATGGGCCTCGTTCATCAACATACTCCTTTTGTTGCCTGTTAATGTATGCAGCATTACTAAAACATTATTCTGTATTTTATGATCTTCCAAACAGCGGGGGGGAATTTATACATCTCTAAATCCAACTAGTGTATGTGTCAATTCAACTTTAAGCAATTTAATTTCCTGAATGCACATTTCACAGTGTTGTTTTTTATCTTCATATGTAGAGACATAGGATGAGTGTTTGAAATGATTGTGAATGGAGGATAATTAAGCCAGTTTGTCAGTTTAAATCTCTTAGAATTGAAGAAGGCTTTCATGTCTCTCTGAATATATTGGCAATTTCCTGCCATGCTGTTCTTCTTTCAGAGAAGATGAAACTTTGTCTCTGCCATGTTGAGATGACAGTAACAACCACCAAAACCTGTGTTGTTACACAGATTTAAACATCATTCAGTATGCATTATGCAAATAATTTAATTCATTCAAATGACTCAATTTCATGTGGCATACCATGGGAACATAGTTGTATTTTTACTTCTGGTGTCCAGATCTTAAAACCAAGTCACTACAAGGGAAATCAATGCTTTTGTTGTAAGTGTTAAATATTGATGACATGTTTTCCTTTGACAAAATCATGTTAAATTATGGTTATTGCAGTGTTGCAGCTTGTTTTAGACTGATAGTATCAAAGCAGTGTTAGAGCCTGCTTGCTTTCCAGTGCTTCACAATGATTAGTCCTAAAAAGTATAAATGCCATCATGCTTATTAAAGCTGAGATCGGTGACTTTGCCGTGATCATCCTTTGCAGCAGCGACAGGTTGCGTGGTAAAGATGTTTTTGTGGGAGGCTTTTTGAAAATGTGCTCCTTATTTAAATCAGTATCTTAAAATTTGGTAAAATGCACCAGCTAAGTGAAGCGTGTGTGCTGTACTACTGAGCTTGTGCTTCGGTTTGATGCGTAAAAATAGAAGCACGGTGCAAAAATAAGTAACTTCCAGAAAGCTGACTTACCTTTGAAGTGAATTTATTGGCATTAAAAGTATGAAAAGTGCTTGTGTGTTTTTAACAGACTAAACCACAAATATACATATATTAATGATTTATAAACTAAAAAAATTAAATATTTAACAAACACATTTTCTTCCTGCAAATGTATGCTGTCTTCCAAAATAACATAATTATTATCTAGGATTTACCATATTTAATAGATGTGAAAATATGCACATAGAAAAAATAAGGTTTGATAATGTGTGATTTATTTTTTCAAACAGTATTATTTACAGCAGAATAGGTTATGCTGTTCAACTCATTGGGGTAGAATATAAATAAAAAATACCTTAATGCCTTCGTTAGGAAATTAAGAAAAAGTCAAATACACCTGAAGTTGTTTGGACTAAAAATTACATTACAAAGCTCGCAAAGACCTTTCATAGTTTGGATAGTGTTGATAACGTTTGTCTGCAACACCGAACACACACACACAAACTCAACCTTACTTATCCACCCATAGATGACATTTTGTACTTCAAATGTGTTGTGCTGTAATTGAGTTCTCAGTCCCACACCTTACTCTTCACTCCTTCTTTAATGTCTCCTCCACCTGATCACTTTCTCCCTGGTGGACGTTTCCCCCTCCATCTCTCCAACACAGCTAGATTACCCTGCTAGACTCTATTAGGGTGGAGGGGCCGCTTCCTGTTTTATAACAATCGACAGCCTGTATTTAGCGAACTTGCTGCAGGTGCACACTCCTGGAAGTGTTCAGTTATTAAAAGCTTTTTGCTCTAGTAAGAACTCATTGTTGTAGTCTCTCTGAGGCTGCCATTAAAGGAAAAATGCAATTATGTTTTTTTTTTTATGTTTGGTTGAATTGTTGCACGTGCAGCTGCGGCAATCTTCTACTGTTCATGTTTATGTATTTCTATATTTCTTTTGCTCTCTCAGTCTATTTTTCTCCACTTAGCTAATCAAAGCTGCAGAGAGAGAAGACATAATGAGTTTGTAGTGAACTAACAATCCAGATGTGCTGATAGAGGCTTCATTTCTAAAATGCTTTTCAAAATGAACTGTATTTTCATCTTTTTTTTTCTTTTTTTCTCATAGGTGCGGATTGAGACTGCTACAACCCTGAAGCTCAATATCCTTCCCGTACTTATATTATTTTTCATTTTTGCAACAAATAAATTGATCATGCTATTCTTATTATGTTTGCTATTTAAGCCTCACAGCGTCTGACGGCGTACCGCCAGCTTTATTAATGGTTTAGTGTGTGCTGAATGATGAACTGCAGTTTGATTTCATCCTTAACTCCCGACCACCTGTTGATGACTTTGAGTTCCGGACAGAGCAATTCCTCCCGGTGAGTTCATCTATCACTAACGTGGACATTATTACTATATATGCTTTTAATTCAGTGATGAGTAGAATCAAAATCTCACAATAATCAATGACTAAAATTTTACATTTTCATCTCTCCATTCTCCCCCTATCTTTCTGACTCTTAAATTCTCCCTTCTTTCTTTAGTACCTGGAGTCTATCTTCGGGCTGCTATTCCAGTTGTTGCAGCAGGTGACGGAGTGCGACACCAAAATGCAGGTGCTCCACGTCATCTCCTGTGTCATCGAGAGAGTGAACACCCAGGTGAGATTTGAGATATCAAACATAGAAAACGTTTCCTATAATTTCGATTTTGATTTACCATCATCAATTGCAGTATGTAAATTGAAGTTGAGTCAAACTCTAAATCAGTACTCGGACCTGGGCCCACAGTACAACCGAAAATTATTGAGAATTACTACATTTTGACGGAGCGTTTCTATTTTAACCGGTGGGCCCTCCACGCGAACGTGGAAACAAAGTTGAAGTGGGTAGGGAGAGGGAGTAGGGGGTGGTTTGGAATTGGGCCAGATACACACACACACACACACACACACACACACACACACACACACACACACACACACACACACACACACACACACACAGACACAGACACACCGGGAGAGACGAGGGAGAATAGTCTGAGAAATAAGAGAGTCAGAGAAAAGTAATTTCTCTCTAAAAAGAGAAAAGTAGACAGCGAAAACAGCTTTTTTATCCAGAATGGACAGGCTCTTACATGTTCATTCATCCCACAAGCAGTGCAAAACCAGTATGTCTCATATGTTCTGAGACCTGCGATTGTTAAAAGTGGCAATGGGGGAAGTGCCACTACGAGACAAAGCACAAAACTTTTAGAGCAAACTTACCCACTCAATTCCAAACTGGGAGCACAAAAAATAAACAACAGAAGCCGCTACTGAATCATAATGCAAGTTAGACATTATGATGTTCTGGACCTTTGCTTGAGGACATTTTCTCTTACTGGACCTCTCTGAATTTTAATTGAATACCCCCTGCTCTAAAGTGTCCATGAAGGAGCCCTTGTGTTGGACATCCGGGGAGATATATTCTGCGGTGGCTTCGTGAAGAATAGCACCACACAAATTGTAGTAATCGATTTGTACTCTGCGGGGGGACATATGAAGCTGTAAAGAACGCAACACAGGTACAAAACATCTGTCACCCCGCACTAGCCCCGGACCACCAAGGTGAAACAGCCATCTGTCCTCAAAAGATAGCTAAACATTAATGATTTTTCACATCCTGAGACACTGGCTTTGTAAATCACAAGGCCCGAGGCAGCCCCCGCACTCATTTACCACGATGACACAGTCTCCCTTCTGCCACACTGCAGTGCTTTTGTGGCCATATGGATTTTTATTTTTTTTTTCTGAGCATCCAATAAGTCGTTCTAATCCACTTAACTGCCAACTCTTAAAAACTGACCTTTCTCTTGACCCCCTCGGGCTCTTTTCAGATCCCTTTTAAGCACCTTCCTTTTAAACGATCCCTTGACTTAAATCTTTCACAGAAATGGCTTTCATCCTTGTGAACTGTCAGTCTGGTTAAGACTTCCCCCAGTCATTGGCCCTGGCTAAACTTGGAGAGTCAGTGGAAGTCCCATTAATATTCTAACTCTTCTCACGAGGGAGTTCAAACTCCACAAAGAGTGGCAGCAGCTGAGAAAACTAGGCAATGAAACCATGCTTGTGTTGAAATGAACATGATGACAAGATATGATGAGATTCAGCTCCTTTCTCTCAGTGTCAGTGTCACAAATGACACCCTCAGCTGGTTTATGGGACTGTTTCTCTCACTTTTTTTTATCTTTCTCCTCAAGGCTGTATGTCATATTTCATTTTTACTGTTCGCTCTGCCCTCAGCCATCTCCTTATAAAGGTGTAATCGAGCAAAAAATCACGTTGTGGGGTCTGAAGCCCGGCCACATTGAAGCTACAGGGAATACGAAGGGTTGGCACAAGTCAGCACAAGAAAATGGCTGAAAACTTTTTGAAGTCCGTAATTCAGTGCTCATACTCAGATGTCTTAGAGTTGGCCGGCTGCACGGCGAGTGCACCTAAATTACACAGTGTGTGCCATGACATTTATTTTCCAATTTCACACAGGTATGAGAGTGATGACATCCACTTGTTCCACTTGTTCCACTTGTTCCACTGACCACCCAGATTCAAGTGCTTTAAAACAAAAGAAAGACGTTTTGTAGGTAATATACAACTCAGGATCGAGAGTTGAATCGTAAATACAGCCCAATTTTGTTATATAAAATAGATTGTTATGGAGGTTGCTGTAGTACGGAGCATTGATTGAGATAAGTTATGTTGGTATATTAGGGGGGGAATCACCAGAGGCCCCACGATCCGATATTATCATGATACTTAAGTCAAGATACGATCTTATTGCGATTTTAAATATTTTGCGATAAGATATATTGCAATATATTACCTTTTTTATTTAATAAGATACAGTTTTCACTCTTTGAAAATGTCCATGCTTGTTTTATATCACCAAAATGTAGCGTTAATTTGGAGCGTTATTTAGCGTTCTTCTCGATGAGCTAACGTGAGATTCCTTAGGTTTTCTAGTTTTATATGATACCAGCATCTTCACTCTAGCTTTAAGACTAAGCCCACTACAACCCACACAAAATATCGCGATACTATGCTGTATCGATTTTTCCCCCCACCGCTACAAGATCAACTGTGGAATATGGTTGTCAAGTTTTCCAATGAGAACGATATAACAGCTTATGTGTGAAGCTGGTATATTTCCAAAATGCATACTGAAAAATCGGAATATCGTGTTGATTTTACACACATGTTCAGCTCCGAGTGTTGTTGCTGTAGCTGCTGCGGATCTACAAACACTCACATCATCATGTGTCGGCCAAATTGGCTCCCATGAGCACTTTTGCAGACTGTAGAGTTGAGGCATCAAGAGAGATCACCTCAGTGGAGTTCTGACTTTCACTGTCAAAATATATGCCGTGTTTTCAACAGCCTGTCCAGTATTTTTCTTTCCACATCTTTTCCTCTGAAGCATGCTTTGAAGCAGCTGCTTTGGGTTGATAGAGGCATATAGGATAAAGGATTGTGTCTAAATTCACTGCTGGAAAAACCGAACATACAACGCTTTGAGGGGAAGCGTTACATAACCTGCATGGTTGCTCACTTTTCTTTTATCCTATATACTAAATGTTAACACAGTTTCAGGCTAAATAAGCTTGCAGTGCTTGAGTTGTTTCTAAGTGTTTTTAGGTATCTGATGAATATACATGCACCATTGTGCCTGTCACTTAGGCCTGTGTTTTGGCAGGAATCTAGCGATACGAGGGTTACGATTCAATATATTGCGATACTGTAAGTAAGGCGATAAATTGCGTTTTTTTTTTTTTTTTTATCTAATTTTAGGGAAACTGTCTTAGTATAAAGAACACACCATCATATGCATACAATCTGTTTTTATGCAGTCAGAACAGTGCGATCTGCATTTGCATTTATCACAGTCCCTGTAAAATCAAACATCATAGCTCTACTTTGAAATTATTTAAAAATCAATACAGTGTTTTTGAGAATCGATACAGTATCACAAAACATAATATTGCGAGATTCAGTATTTTCGATATTTTCTTACACCCTAACTTCACTGCTCCCAAATTAAACATGCATTTGATAGTAGTTAAATATTTTAGCTGTTTTGGAAGTTGCAGGTTGAAACTCAGTGTGTTTTTTGCGCCTCATTTTTCCCATTTTCTTCTGCTTCAGATCCGGCCATACGTAGGCTGTCTGGTGCAGTATCTGCCGCTGCTCTGGAAGCAATCTGAAGAACACAACATGCTTCGATGTGCCATCCTCACTACACTCATCCACCTGGTTCAGGTATGGCACACATCCCCAACTTCCAACGTTTGTGCATCGTGTCAAATAAGGCACGCAATATGCTCAGTGTTCATGCACGGAAGCATCCTCGTCAGCCAAAACAGAATTCGGCAAGTGTATTATGTTTACGCACCACCTTGTGTTTAGCTGCTGTTATCTTTCTGTATGTGTGAGATTTCACTCTTACCACATGTGCCACCTGTTGGCTAAAATACCATAATGGAATTAAACAACATTGTGTCACAATAAATTCCACTAAATGTCAATTACTTAAATATAAATGCCATTCAGCTAGTGGTTGTAGAACACCAAACATGTTGATTAGAAAGGAAATAAATCAAAAACTACTTTACAAATGTGTCATTTGAGAAGGAGGCACAATGTTGGGCTTTACAACAGCACTGTTAAGCAGCTCAAGCCTAGATGTACGGTTGCTGTCAGATAGAAATTTACCGTCTGAATAAGCTGCGTTTGGCTGGCTCACCTTGCTTTTGCAGTGAGCCAGCACTCATCTCTCTCAGGAACACAAGAAAATAGCGCATTAACAAAACTATTGCAGGAAATACAACAACTGAGGTATAACTTCAATAATGGTTCTGTGGGTTAGATAGCCCCTTTTAATTTAAAGTTTATCATGTTTATTGTTCATTGTGAGTGGAAATACCAAATTCTTCGGTATGACAGGTGGTACCGTTCAGTGGATCTGGCAGTAAGTGTGGTTTTACTTGTGTGGGCCACACTGAGTTCCAAAATGTCTGCCAGGGCGACCTGGGTCAGACACATTTCCCCAAATGGCTGGGTTACTGTGACACCAATTTTTATTTATTTATTTTTTTTTACCTCACCCTCACCTGCCATAAATTGTGATTTGACTGAATAAGGCAACCCTTGAGAGAGGCTCTGTCTGTCTTTCCTGCTCTGTTATTCTCAAATTCAATTGCTCACACAATGAGCAAACATATAGTTTAAACCACTGATTAAGACGCAGGTCAAAACTCCTCTGTGTTTTTTTTTTTGCTTTTAGCGGTGTGATGTTGGGATTCTGTTGTTTTTGTGGGGCAACTTGTATCATTTGCAATCATTTACCTCAATATCATTCAGGTTTTATCACTAACTGAAGTTAAGAAGAAAGTAGCGTAAGACAGAAGCTCCGTTCTCCACAGCATTGAAGGAGCCTATCTTTTATATTTGGGCCCCCATGTGGCTGCTGCTGCATTACTTCACAGTGGGAGATGAAACGCTCAGTGATAGAGACACACTCCCTTTGAAAGGGTAACACAAGTACACATCTGGCAAACTGTGGGAGGCATTGAAAGTCTACCCGCTGAAGGGGGTTAGATTAGTGAATCGTGTAATCACATACTAATGTAGATTTTAATATAATGCTGACATGAAAAAAAAAAAAGAAGGAAAAAAGTATGGGTTGAAGTCCTAGAGTTACTAGTCGGTTCAAATTAGTTGAAAATTATTTAGAATTAAGAGGAGCTGTTTGGTTAACACAAAACAACTGGTTTATTGTAAGCTATGGATGCACATTTGATCATTTCTTTGATTTGTGATAGTTGCTTTAATCATGAAGGTAAATTCCATTAAAGTGTTGAATAGAAATGCAAGTAAAAACATTTATCCAGGTTATTCAGGTGTTTTGTTAGCTATCTTGCTAATTAAAGCTTTAAATAATCAGTTAATACAGTATAGAATATACTGTATATTTAGCCAAATGAATATAGACTTTTTGCCAGTAATAATAAAGACACAGGTAACAAAATATAATAGAACATTGTTGCTATTTAAATTCTCCAATAGGAGCTCACTGACACGCATCAGAGATGGAGCAGCAGTATAGGAAAAGTTGAAAGATGTATACTGTTCAACTGTTTTATATGTTTCCCCACAGATAAATATGAGCAGGGAAGCAGAATCCAAATCACAAATAGTCACTTGAAATGCATTTTTGAAGAATTCTAGTGCTACTCATACAATATACTGGATGACTGGAGATTATTCCAAAAAGAGAGACTTCTAATAATCAATTAGGACTTAGTTTATAAACTATATATTAATGTGTAGTAGTTTCAGCTTGCTGTTTGAGTGGCGGAGCATCATAAAACGCACTTGACAGAAACAAAGTTTCCACAATCAACTTTGTTTTGTCAAATAAACCCTTATTTCACCGAGTTATACGTGAAAGTATGGTGGCTTTACATGCTGTTTCCCTCCGCTGTCTCTCTCTCTGCCCGCTGAGCAGCTGAGCGGCTCTCGTTCTTCAGAGATTGACCATTGAATTAGCTAAATAAAATGAAAAGACTCTCCCCATTCCCCCCCACCCCCCTCTCTCTGCGGTTAATTTTTATATTCGAATATCTGTTTTTTTTACGATTCAAATATTTATTTGAATTTAGAATGTACACACACGTCAGCACAATAACACAATAACAGCACACGCCACTCCGCTGTTCATATCTCACCCACTGGCTCCCAGTTGCCGCTCGCATCAAATTCGAAACTCGCTTACAAAACAGCAACAATAACAGCTCCCGCCTCCCGCACAGTCCCTCCCGCCCACTATGCTCTGCACAATGAAAGGGGGCCTGATACTCCCATCACAACAGGGCCCTAAGTCACTACCTTGACTCTTTTCCTCTGTAGTCCCCCGGTGATGGAATGAGTTATCGAACTCCATTCCATCCGCAGAGTCCCTTTCCACCTTCAAGAAAAAAGCTAAAGACCCAGCTCTTTCATGAACACCTCCACACCTAATGACACTGATGCTGTTGATGATGAGGATATCGAGGATGTTGTTTCTGTTGATTCTCATATTCATGATGATGATATTGATGACGTTGTTGATGTTGTTAATGATGATGATAAAAAACAAAATCTGCTTCTATACCACCCTGTGCACTGCCTCTGTGCGCTGCCTGTCGGCGCCTGTGTCCGATCGGACACTTGAAGCTGTTGTTGCTACTTACTCATGTTGTTCCTTCCTATCTAGATCCTTGCTTGTGTTGTACGAACTCACAAGCTGTACGTCGCTTTGTACAAAAGGGTCTGCTAAATGAAATTGTAGAATTGTAGAATACTCATTGAAGACCCTAGTTCTCAGCGGCACTTTCCTTGACTGTGGTCCTCCCATGAGTTAACAGCCAAGTGAAGGTCAAGATGACGCACTGCTCAGCTGCTCTGTCCTCATCCTCACCTTATATTATAGCCACATACTTATGTCCAACGCGTGCTCACGTGTAACAAATGGGTTTGTGCATTACACTTTAAAGAGCAGATCTTCCCAAAGGAAAACTCCGTCATCTCCTACTCACCCCAGTGCCACCTGGAACGTCGTTAATGTGTGTTTGACCCATAGAAATAGAATGAGAGCAAAATGGACATTCCCATTCTAATCAACATAGCAGGATGGCCATTTTTAATGCACCGTTGCAGTTGTTCAAATGACCATGGCAAGCTGTTCAATGTCCGTTCTACTCTCATTTTATGTCCATGGTATGACCACTAAAAGGACATTAAGTTAGATTTGTACCTGAGCCTTTACTCAACCAATTGAAGTAAATGGGCACATGCCGTTTTAAAAGAGCCATAAAAAGAACGTATTAAAATTCCCCAAACGACTCTTGCACCTTAAGGCATGTATCTTACAGACAAACAGTACAAAAAGACACTATTCATTACACTTCCGTGTTGCGAAAGCGGGAACATGTTGCACATGCCCCGCAGCGCGCTCACTCCGCTACATGCATCTTACATAATGTAAGAACAAGGCACTAAATGCTGCGTAGCGTTGGGGACAGTGTGCTCCGACGAGGTGTGCATTTCTTGGGAACAAGTGAGTCAGAGCAGTTAAATGTTGAACTTTTTCTATAGGTCTATCGTTCTCAACTTCACCCAGAGGAACACCCATTAAGCCAAAGCACATAAAGTACAGCCCTTAAAGTCCCCCTGTCTGCTTCCTTTGTCAGGTTTTCCTAATTTGGAATTGACTTTCTGTATCTGTGTGTTCTCACAGGGCCTGGGGGCAGAGTGTAAGAACCTGTACCCTTTCCTTCTTCCTGTCATCCAGCTGAGCACCGATGTTTCCCAGCCGCCGCATGTGTATTTGCTGGAGGATGGACTGGAGCTTTGGTACGGACACACACACACACACACACGCATATACACTACTACACAAACTCCCCAATGCACACAATTACGAAGAACTTGGTGATCTCATTTCCTTCCCTCGCATGTCAGACCACACTCGCACACACACGACACGTCCATACTCTGACTACAGCTGTCTTTATCTCTCCGTTTTCCCTCTTTTCTTTGTCACTCAATTCTCTCAAGTCCTTTTTTTTTGTCATATTAGTCATCCTCATTTACTGACTCACGTTGGGTCCCATCTATGCAGATAACTTTGCAGATAAGTAGTGGTAAATGGGCTCACCGTGACATCTTATTATAATTCGCTTTTTCACAGACAACTACTCTAGGTGGGCAATAATTCATGTGCCTCACAATCTTGCCTTGTTTTATTGTTTTGGGCACATGCCATTTTAAAGCTATCTCAAGAATCTGCTGCGAAGCGGTACGCTCACTTTTTGCAAATGCATTACAACCGCAAAAAAGGTTTGGTTCGGTAGAAGAGAATTTGCTGGGTTACCTTTTTTTATTCCTATCCTATTGTCCCTGCTTAATGTGTTGTTTTCTGTCTGTAGAGAGAGCTGCAGTGTTCTGCACGCCGCGTGTGCTTGTAGTACAAAGCCCACAGTCTTATGTCTCCGTCCCGCCTTTTATTCCTGCCTGATAAACAGTGGTGCCGTATTTGTTTGCTTTGTTTACAAAGTCAATGTCATTTTCTTTTTGCTTTTATCTTTTATCAGCTGATTATCCTCTCTCTCTGTGGCCCTCTCAGTATCTGTCTATCTTGTTTTTTTCTATTAGTCTGGGGAGCATGCATCAAATCAGTCATTCATGGCTCTTCTTCTTGGGGTTTTTTGATCATTGAGTGTTTTTTATAAACATGAAGTATAACATATATCTGTTTTTTTCAAATGCAAAAAGCAGTGACCTAGGTTACCAAAGTAAGCTAATCAATCAATGACTATTGTAAACGCTAGCACTAGCTGAGTCAAAGTTAGCTGTGCTGAGTTTGGAAATAACTGAAAGGGTTAGTTGAGATTTCTTGAAGTGAGGTTGTATGTATACTCCTGCGTTCTGCGAGGTAAAATTACTGTTTTTGTGAATGGAGTCTGGTGGCTTTGAAGAGAGCGATGTAACGGCTTCAGTTCCCCGTCGGAAAAGGGCTGTCTGATGACGAGGTAAAGCAGCTGTGGACGGGAGCAGCAGAAAAATTTATTTTAGACAGGGAACTGAAGCTGTTATATCTTCAAAGCCACCAGACTTCATTTACAAAAACAGTAATTTTACCTTGAAGGACACGGGAGTTGCTGGTCTACCTCTGCATCTATCGGTTAGTTTGTTTGTGTTATTGTTTGACTTTTCGGATCGGAACTAACGTGGCGTCCACACAGCAATACATTGCTTAGCTTCAGTGCCGATACTCCCGTCTGCTTCTCCACACTGGGAGCGTAACGACATCTAAGTTACTATTAATTCACTGACTATAAGGATGCATATATACTGTATATGTAGCAGCGTCATCATGCAGAAAACTACATCAGGTCATGTGGGGAAAAGGTTTTGAAGGGCTCGGGAAAATTGGATTTTGATGCTAAAACATACATACTTAAACCAAAATTTGAATGTTTGGATTTGAATACAGAAGGAGCACCACTGGGAAGCTACAGAAGGATATAAAAACCTAAAAAAATAGATAAATAATGGACTCGCCCTTTAACCACAACTCATATTTATTTTCATTTAGCAGTAAATATATTTTCTGACGAACTGATTCATTATTTTGTACACAAAATGTTTATTTTTTATTCTTTATTTGAGAAACAAATGTGTAAAACTGTTGATATTGTGTCAGTATACTCATTGATTAATCAACCAATCATCAGACTTATTTGACATGTTTTTTTTAATCAGATTTTTCTTTAAACCGAGCCAAACCACTAACGTTGCTGCCTCCTCTGCCTCCTTCTTTTTTCCAACTTCACCATCTATTATTTCTTTCCACCTTTTGTGATGCCCATGTTCTTTTTCCTCTTTCTGTCTCTGTAATTTTACCCCTGCTGTACTTGTCTTCCCATTTTCTTTTGCCACCTCTAATCTATATCTTCGCTACTCCTTTCTCACAACTTCTCCCATTTTCTGTTTTTATTCTCTCCTGTGCACTCTCTTCTCTTTTCTTTTTTTTTTTTACTTTCCCTTCTGCCTGCTCTCGTCCCTCCCTTTCCTCTCATCATGCAGGTTGGTGACTTTGGAGAACAGCCCAGCCATCACCCCGGAGCTGCTCAGAATTTTCCAGAACATGTCGGCTTTGCTGGGTGAGCTCACATGAGATTTCCTTGTTTGCTGGTCCGTCTAGCGCTCTGTGTGTGCGTGTGTGTGCAAATTAATTTGTTTTTTTTCCCCTTCACTTTATGGAGTTTAGCATTAACATATAAATCAAATCAGTTGTAGAAAAGGAAGGTATCACAATGACACCAATAATCATGCTACTATGATGCATTTTGCATCGTTCGATCAGCATGAGGTCAAATTGTGGCATCCTGTATAATGAGGTGATGTGTCCGAGTGTGTGTGTGTGTGTGGGGTTCAGAAGAGAGAAACCACAAAGTTAGATAGAAAAAAAAGCTGAACTATCTCAAAGAACAAACCAACATTATGTGGTCAAGTCACAGAGAAGCTGAGAGAATGAGGACAGTAGGTTGATGCAACCCGTGGACATGGACCTTCATTTTCATAGTTTTATTATTTATCTGGGCAGTGTGGCTTGCAGAGATCACAGTTGTGGCTTTGCAGTAGCCTCGAGGCTTCAGGGCCACAACTCCGGGTCTGTAGGCAGCTGTGAGCGGTGGCAGATTGAATGGAACTGGCTGGATGATTTATCACAGGCCTGGAGCATTGGGACACCTCACTTACTGTAGCGTGTATGTGTACGTGTGTGTGTGTGTGTGTGTGTGTG
>CAKAOH010019687.1:95449-108741 GCA_916701665.1 Sebastiscus tertius | reverse complement strand
GTGCGGTGGAAGAAAGAGCGCGAGCAGATCGACAGGGAGAGAGTGGCACGCCACAAAAACGCAAAGGGCCAGTGGAGACGGGCGTGGGACATGGACAAAACTGAGAACATGTAAGACTTTTTAGCCCTCAGCCCTCCCAACGCACTTCATCTGCTGATGTCTTAGATTTCTTACAGCTGTCCCTCCGGGTGATATTTCATTGGCTCCCTCTATTTTTATATTGGAGAAGTCAATTCTTGGAAATGTTGACTGAGCACAGAGTACAGTGTTATTTGTCCAGTTAAGAATAAATCTATTTATCTAACCACTAGTCTTCAATCCCCTTAGGTATACACTTTGTTCTAAAATAAGATGATTCTTCATTGTTTTACTTTAACCTTACATCATGTAATTTAATAATGTTGACTCATAATCCTCCCGTTATTGTTTTTTTTATAGTAATGGTTCAACATATTGGGAAATACACTTATTCATTTTCTTGCTGAGACTTAATGAGTAGATTGATGCCACTCTCATGTCTGTACATCAGCAGCTTAGCTTGGCATGGAAGCAGGATGAAGACTGGAAACTGTCCAAAGGTGTGGACTCGAGTCACATGACTTGAACCCGAGTCAGACTTGAGTCACAAATTTGATGACTTTAGAGTCTAAAGTTTAGACTCAACTTGACAAAATCAAGACTTGCAACTCGACTTGGACTTTAACACCAATGACTTTTTGACTTGATAATACTTGATACATTCCCCCCAAGCCCAAAGATTAAAAAGTATGTTATTTAAAACGTGTGCCATAAATTAATTAATTTGAATCAACTAACGTTAACGCTATTCATTCCCAGCAAGTCGACACTTAATTCCCCAGATCCACTTTGTTTGAACCAATTCGACAGCATCCAATCAAGTCGCTGGAGAGAACCATGAAGAACTAATGTTACGTTGCTGAGCACCAGTTGGAAAAAATTATGCAACACGTGCGGGTTGAAAATTACAGACAGAAACGCTAATGGAATTACATTTGTTGAAGAGCACATTAGGACTTGAAACTCAAAGTTTAGGACTCGGTACTTGACTTTGGACTTGTTTGTCTTGATTTGGCACTTGACTCAGGACTTGAGTGCAAAGACTTGAGACTTACTTGTGACTTGCAAAACAATGACTTGGTCCCCACCTCTGGTAACTGCTGACATGGCTCTGTCCAAAGTTTAAAAATATGCCTAACGTTACGTACCAGCACATGTAAAGCTCACAAATTAACATGTTATATTCCGTTTGTTTAATCTATACACAAACAGAATGTAAAAATGACGATTTGTGGTTTTTACGGGAATTCACATGCTGAAATTAACGTTATTTCTCTGACACAAAGTTAAATTTTTACTGATTTTTCTTTTTAACAGATTTAAAAGCGAGATACAAGTGAGACAGCTTTAGAGGTGCTGGCAGACAAATGTTTTTTCTTGTTAGCTTTGGACAGAGCCAGGCTTGCTAATTCCCCTGCTTCCAGTCTTTATGCTAAACTAGATTACAGTAACTGTCTTCTGGCTGTAGCTTCATATTAAACAAACATGAGAGTGGTATCGATCTTCTCATCTAACTCTCTGCAAGAAAAGTGAATCCCCGGTAAGCATATTTCCCAAAAATATCAAACTATTACTTTTTTTTCCTTTTCTTCTCTCCTCTTCTTTTACTTTTGAAGTTAATGAAAAGCTTCATTCACTTTAATGCAGCTGTAGATAACAAACAAACTAACCGTGAAGAACATCCTGCATCTTTCATGTGAGATTATTCAGTGGAAGAATCCATTAGATGAG
Organism: Sebastiscus tertius; assembly: GCA_916701665.1. NCBI lineage: Eukaryota > Metazoa > Chordata > Actinopteri > Perciformes > Sebastidae > Sebastiscus > Sebastiscus tertius. The sequence goes on along the minus strand of CAKAOH010019687.1, from coordinate 106,932 downwards.
CTACTGGAGCAACTCCCACTCCTCTTAACTCCCACATGATCACAAGACTAAATCTCATGAAGTCACAGGATGTGGCTAAATTATTGCATCACCAAACAATTAGGTTTTAGGCAAATTGTATAATTTTATGAAGAGTTATGTCATAGTATGTTAGGACAACTTGTTATGCACTCTCACACTGTGAAGACAACTGACTGGAGGGAAGTAATGCAGCCCATTCATTTGAAGTGTTTGTTAGATTTCAAACAAACCAGGCCGCGGTACAAAGAGTTGCAGAGTAAATGAATGTGCTGTTTAAGGAAGCATCAAAATGTAAAGAGACAAGGGAGGAGCGGCTATTCTTAGCTCGGGATAAGGGATGGAATACCTTGCCTTATTTGGCGAGGCTTAAACAAGGCCCTCGAGTAAGAATAGAAGAGGAAATGTGTTTTCTATTCAACAATGTAGACGGCTTCACTGGATGTAAAATGCAAGGGTGTGACTCACGGAGCAAAACCTCTCACTGATTCTACAAATTTACATAATGTACAATAATGATACTTGAATGTCAGAAGAGCCCGTTGATGGGGCGGAGATGGGCTGTTATGTCACCTGAACAAAAAGTGATTTTGAGACATGACTAAGACACTGCTGGTACATTGGTTTGTGTTTCTGGCTTTTAGGTTCTCAGACAAATCCGTCCCTGACAGAGACTGGGGGCCTTCCAGCAGAGGTGAGACATTCACACGGTCCAAACTGAGAACACGAGGAATTAGACCTTTTACATCACAATATGATAATAACATGACATATTTCATTATCTTGGTCCTTTTTCCTTTTTATTTAATCTTTTTTTTTTCTTTTAACCCAGGTGGACGAAATGCTAGAAGAGGACAGTCCAGGGCAGGTGCAGTAACCCACACTGAAATATTATTTATTTATTAAAATATTATTTAAAATCATCATATAACGTACACACTTTTGTGATTTTATGTTATTTCTGAAGTCTCAGTGAAACAGCATTCTGAGAGCATCGTGCAGCTATAGTTTGATATGTTTATGTTGAAACAGAATATTGGTGTGGGATATAATTCATGTGGGATTCACTGCAAAAATGCAAAATCTTACAAAGTATATTTGTCTGATTACTAGTCATAATATCCCATAACACTTAATATAAGACACATTCACCCAACAAGTAACATTTCAGTGAGAAATGCATGCATACAAGTGAAAGAAATACTACTTTTGAGCATTACAGGCTTATTATGACACACAACACCCCCTAAAACTAGTGAAATATAGCTCAAAATGAGTTTTCTCAGCTAATATGAAGATCTCTTTTTATCTTGAAAGGCCTAAATATTACATCTTAGTTCAAGAAATCTTACCAAGAGAATTTTCACTTGTTTCATTGGCAGATTTTTTTTAATTATTACAAGTGAAAACAGCTTGAATTCATTGTTTTTCAAACTTATAGAGAGAGAAAGCACTTATAGTGCTCGAAAATTACAGCTTCTTCCTGATATTTAAAGAAATTTAAGCCCGCACAGCGAAGAAACAATTCAAGATGTAATGCTGAAATTAGAAATGGCTTTTTATGTAAAATGTCATTTAACTGTGACTTAAACTCTCAGTATTCTTCTGTCCTAGGTCACGAGAAGCGAGGCAAAGACAAGGGAGCTAAAAACGTGCTAGTGATGAGCAGTAAAGCAAAAGGCATAGATCGTCTGACTGGGAGAGCCAGGAGGTAAGTAACAGCTAAGCATCATCTACACTAGTGCCACGCACACAGCAACCTGATGTTAAAGTTCATTCAGCCTATGGGATGTCTCTCACCACGGCCTCAATTAAGTGTAACGAGAAAACATACTCTGACTAATGGAAATACATGAAACGAATGTGGGAATTGTTGTTTTCCTGCACTTCGCCCTAATGTACAAATTCCCCCCGGATGTCATGAGGCTTGATTTAGAAGTTGTGGCAGCTGACTAAATAACCCAGAAGGCCTCATTGGTGTCTCACTGTATTCATTTTTTTCCTCTGAAACAAGCTACTGTGCTTGGCGGCGAGGAGGCTTTCAGGGTGTGTTGTTACATAAGCTCATAATCTCAAAAAGCTACAAGGCCACCGACCTGGAAGTGAGGCATTATAGCCTTTTAGTGTGAGAGTGTAATGTGCTAGATGATTTCCTCTCTGTCTGTCTTGGTGTAAGGGTCAGGGAGCAGTGCAAAACAGCATTCAGACTGGCAATACTACTCTCATATCGTACATGCTGTAGTATCAATCTTATATATGAAGCTACAACCATAAAGACTGGAAACAGGGTAAACAGCTTGCCTGGCTCTGTCCAAAGGTAACAAAATCCACATACCAGTATCTGTAAAGCTCCCTAATTAACACATTATATCTTGTTTTATTATGCCTCCGTGCCGGCGAGAGGTGGGTTGTCCATCCCATTCTCTTGAACGCCATATTTCAGGAACGCCTTGAGGGAATGTCTTCAAATTTGGCACAAACATCCACTTGGACTCAACTGATTGATTTTTCGGTGGTCAAAGGTCAAAACATACATTTTTGGCCATAACTCAAGAATTCATATGCTAATTATGACAATTTCACACAAATGTCTAAGAGGATAAAGCAGATGTGGATGTGAACTGCAGAGGCATACAACAGCAAGGTGGTAATTCTAGTTTAATCAGTATTTTGTTATCCCAGGACAGAGCCAAGCTAGAGAGTGGTATCGATCTTCTCATCTAACTCTCGGCAGGAAAGCAAATAATTCCCAAACTGTCAAATGTATTTCGTTAGCCTTTCTATAGAATTTACTGTTAATTGCATATGGTATTGCAGAAAAGAATAACATATTTATAACGCAATTTTTTTAAAATGTTACAGAATCGGTTTTAATAAGAATCCCTTTATTTTTTTTAGATGGCAGGCAAATGAAGACGGAGAGAACTTAGAGGTGAGATATCGAACCTGTGTGAGCGTAAACATGACTGTTTCCATAAATGTTACCAAAAATGCAAAAATGATTTGTTTGTCTAATCTCATCCTCTAGTCTCCTGACACCACATTAGAGGATTTCTTGGAGGAACTCGACGGCCTCACGGATGGAGAAGATCAGAAAGATGAGGATTCGAAAAAGAAGCTGTCGCCCAGCCCAGATTCACTCAGTGCATCTGAGGAAGTGAGTGGATCCACTGCTACCCTGAGAGATGACGCACCCCCCAATCAGGGGAAGGCAGAGGACTCGTCTCCTCGGGGTTCAGAGAAGAAAGTACGCTTCTTAGAGGAACTCGTCCAGGGCGCCCCCACAAAGCAAACCACAGGCTCTCAGGACTCCGAATCAAGAAGTGCGAGATCCTCAAAAGCTTCCTCACCTAAAAAAACCCAACACAAAGTGCAGGGGCCACAGCAGCCTCTTGAAAGTGCCAAGCAGGACGACGGTGGTCCTCAGGATGAGGAAGGTGGTCCGTCTGCTCCTCCTGTTGCCCAGCAGCAGGCGCCTGAAACTGAATGTAGTAAAAAAGACAGCGCCCTCCCCACAGCTCCCAGCTCCCCCTCTGTTGAGAAAGCCTGTGCCCCTCTACAGGAGAGCTCTGTCCAGCCTGTAGAGCTTGCCAAGTGCAACATCAGCAACACAAACACAGGTATGAAATAGCTTCAACGGCCCTTACTTTTCTTCTATATCTGGATGGTTTATAACGAAGCTCATGTTGTTTTTCTTTCAAAGAGGAACTAATAGACGCCGGCCTGTCTGTCCTGAGCCTGGAGTCAGGAGAGACACGCCCGACACACTCCACCAGCAGCGACAAGGTCAGTGTGCGAGACAGGGTGAGGGATGGAAGAATCAATAAATGTGTAAATGGACTGATGGAGCGAAGTGCAAATGGATGATGAGTTAAATGGATGAAGAGAGAGAGGCAGTATATCTGCACTGCAGCTGTGCGATATCCAATTTCAGTTTAAGTACATTCACCACCTCTGAGGCCTGTTGGAGTGCAGGAGAAATAGTCTCATGAGAGGAGAATGCCTCTTCATCTCATCCACCACTGAAACAGCTTGATAATATATAACCGCCTGCTTAAATTATTCATATAGAAAAGAGATTCATAATTGGCTATTTGGAAAAGAACTCATCTATCAACTAATACTTTGTGTATGTTCTTCTCTTTTTTTTGCAGGCAAGAGAGCATGGGAAGATTGTTTGACATTTTCGGGATGTAAATACTGAAACCAAATCACAGCGACACAGAGCCCTTGCCTCTTTGTATTTGCATTTTTTGCTTCAGGTAACTCATTTGAGATGCCCTGTTTATGGCTTACACTCGAAACCATGGTTTAATTTTGCTGTGGCGCGGTCCCACCTGTGGAAATTTTTGTCTCAAAATTTGATGAAGGAATGGTGAACGTTTTTTTCCTGCTCAAATACTTTTTACATCCAAGCACTTTATTATGAGTATAAAAGTACGTGTACTGACAACATTATTCAGCATGTTAGTACGCTGCTTGAGTGCAATATCATTGAATGTTTACATTTGTATGAGAATTTCAAGGTACATATCAGGAGGCTAGCTAATCAGTTACACTTAGATAGCCCTTGAAGATAAAGTCCAGCCACCTTCAAATTATCTAGTGCCTGATTCTGCCTTTGAGGTATTTTCAATAAGTGAATTAAAGTCTGTATTATATGATGATACAGCAGTGACAGACCTACAGTAGAGACTGAATTTCTGCACTCAAAACTGTGTGAGTAGATGTTGTTTATTAACTGCTTCCAGCATCAATCAATGGCCTTTCACCAATCAGAAATCAATACTCTTACTATTAAAGGGCACATTTGAGACTTATTATCGGATTGGCCACTGACCAAGACATTGTTAAGTTTCTAGGATATTACTACTGACATAAATGTTTTTGTTATTACGAACATTTAAAGGGGCACTCCGCTGATTTTACACATCAAGCTCGGTTCACTCCTCACGGTCCGTGCTACTCACCTTGTTAAAAAGGTCGTATAATGTCTTCTGTGGCTCTGGAGGAGCTTCATCCAGTCTGACAAAATAACCCTGATGATGTCATAGTGATGTCATCAAGGTTATCTCAATTTGGAAATCACAAATTGAACAGAAAGCCTACGTTAAAAAACTGGGGGTGTGGTGTTTGCTAGGCAGAGATGATCTAAAGCTGCGATCCTTTTACCTCGGAAATCGGAAGTCGGAGCTGGGAATGACGTCACACCCGAGTTGACCACATTCCTGTACGACAAGTCGGTAAACTTGATTTGGTTTCCTACAGCCAGGTTAGCCATTACTAGCAATAACAGTAACGCATTACACCGATATTTTGCTCACACAAATACCGTAGCAACATATAGAAGTTGGACAGTACTGTGTACAGCTGATTTAACAAGGCACAATAAGACGGAAGTGCTAATAAACAGTATTTTGCTACAGCTTTTTTACTGTTGATGCACGGAGCAGTCGGGGTTGGTGAGGTTCGTCCGACTTTCTGAGTCGGAAATCCGACTTCAGGGGGCGTCCCAGTTGAAATTCTGACTTCCCAGTTCAAGTGGAACGCAGTATAACAATGAAGTACTATCAAGTTGGATTATGGGAAATGTAGTATCCAGGGTTTTTGGACTGAAAGACAGGATATCTCGGCCTCTGCTACATAGAAACAGACTATTCTTCTTTTAATGTGTCTCCAAAGTCCCCAAACTTTATATAAATACAGATCTAAATCTCTGGAGAACCCCTTTAATGTTAAGTTAACACTTAGCTACTGGCAAAATCCATATTGCTGGCATCAAAATAATGTGGTTTGACGAATAATCAATGACACTGTGGAGCTCAAATCTCAAACTTGCCCTTTAACACGTTGTTGTTCCATAAAGTTGGCACAGTTTTACAGCTGAATCCCAATTATCTGGTCTTCCTCAGACTCTTATTACATGTTTCTAGGCACTTAATATGGAATTGTAATGTATGTCTGTAATTTTACAAATTTGAACAATGGACAGCAGAGACTTTAAAGTCAACATTTTGTGAATCAAAACTAATTTGAGAATTAAAACATTATTTTCTTTAATAGTTTGCTCATGCTGTTTTTAAACAATCAGTGTTAAGCGTCCCAGTACGTAACAGCCTCCAACCATTTTCTCTGTTGAGGCTTTTGGCCCCTGTGGGACCGACAGACTTTAGTCCACAGTCAAAACACTGGGATTCAGCTGCAATTCCCTTTTTGCATTGTATTGTAATTTCTTCTCTTTTATAATAATGAAAGACAGCTAATATTTTTGAAAAGCTTCAAGAATTTAGCCAGTTGTTGTGCCTTGCATATTGGCTTCTTCAAATATTGAAGGTATACCTTTATTTCATGGCTTGAACCATAGCATACACTAGTGTTAAATGTACTGTACTAACAGTTTATTTATTTGCCTCTCCATTTGGACAACAGAATGTTAACCAGAATGATTTTACAAAATCTAAAACTGTTTTAAAACAATGTGCATTATAGTAGCTGTTTTTTTTTTTTTTTTTTTTTTCTCTGTGACATGTATGGTTTTTATTTATTGCCAGTTTATGATTTTATTTTTGGTATCAAGTGACAACCATAACAAGAAGCCTTACAAGAACTCTGTCCTCCTTTTTTGCTTTTGTCAATGCAACAGTAGTAAACAGTTATGTAAGCAAGTAGAGAACATAGTGGACATGCTGTGAGCTGCGGGGCCCTGTCAGCTTCAATTGTGGTTACATAAAATACAAATCATCAGGAGCCTAGCACACGGGCAAAACCAAGTCACAGGCTTTGAGGCCAGTTTAACCATCAAGAAAAAAAAGTGTGCCGTTTCTGAATAGGGGCCTTATTCTATATTATATATGGAATTTGAATGGATGGTAAAGGAAACATCTGTTTGAAAAACAGGTCGTACAGATTACCTCTGAAATATTTGAAATTCCCTGTGGGATTTAATTTAGTCAAATGAAATTTAGGACCTACAACCATAGAGCAGTTGTGCATTTGTCCTTGTTTAGCATTTAGTTGTTAGACATCTGTCACCTTGCTTAAATGTCACATTTAGGAGGTGGTTGTGATTGTCTTGCTCCACCTTGCTGTGTCCACTGCTGTCCTCCATGTTTTTCACACACACTCATAAGGAAGGAATAATTGTGAGTGCCTGTGTATGAGTGTGTGTTTGTGTGTGTGTGTGTCAAGGTGTGATCCCTGCTAATTTAAATCTGTGTGCAACATAGCTTACTGTAGATCAGTTTGGAAGAAGGCATACAGAACATCAATAAAGTTTTTCTGTATTTCAAACACTCAAATCATGACTGGTTTTGTTGCACTGTCACCCTCTCTTACCCTCTCACGTTGCACCTGCGAAAACACCACGAATATGCATGCAGTCCTATCTCCGGAGAGTTGTTACGTCTTAAGTGAAAAAAAAACAAGGCAGCTGTGGTGAGTCTCAGAGAGAAAAGAGGGGCAGATGTGACAGAAATGTAGAGCACATTGCGGCATCAACAGTCCATCTCGTTACACCTCGGTCCACTGAGTCTGCCTTCATGCTGGATTTGATTAATTTCAGATGAGCTCTCTGCAGGGCTGCTGCATTGAAAGCAGCTCCCTCCCAGCCCTACAGGTGGGACCTCCCATAGGTGCTACTATTTTAATTATCTCCTCCCAAGGCTATCTCCATAGCAGCCTTCTGCCACAGAGGATTTTGGGCTTGTGGCCTTCTGTACAGCGACTAGAGAAGCCTCATTATCCTTGAAAATAGCATGACCAGATCCCAACAAACCAAATGTGGGACAAAGAGTATGTTTGTGTGGGACAATGTGGGACACATTACCAAGACTGAGAGGTAGTCTACAGTGTTGATATAATATCTATCTAACTTAAATAATAAGCATTTCTATTCTGCCCCTTATCTTGTAACATCTCTATGCTTTGCCTGAATGCATCCATAGATCTGCACATCTCCTTGTGAGACTCACATGAACTGTGTCGCTTCATGTCGTATTCCCCCCTGTGTGAAATTGAAAAGCAACCGGCAAATTTCACAAAAAACTCTGAGAATCGCCTTCCACCGGCTTATAAAGACTTATAAGTAGTTCCACAGTCTTTGTTGTAGCTGCTTTTCCTTTTTATTTGTGGTAGTTTCCATCATATTCCGCCTAAGTCTGCATAGCTTGTGACTTTGCGGTGACTCGCAATTTTCGCCGTGAAATGTTAACCTGCACTTGACCCATGTGTGCTCAGTCTAACAGCACACACAGCACCGTGATGACAGCCTTCCCTGCTTTCTTCACAGACATTGGATAAAAGCCAGATTTTAAAAAAAGCGTCTGTCCTGCAGTGGTTTGACTTTTAAAAACTAGAGCCAATGAAAATGTGGGACATCGTCTCAATATGTGGGACGAGGGATAAAAATGCTGTGCCGTCCCTCGTAAAGGGGGTCACCTGGTCACCCTACTTGAAAATTAATGCTTTTATTTTCTTTAGTTATTCTTTTTTAATGCAACCCCAAAGGTTTTTGATTCCTGCAAATGATATTATACAACACACAGTTTCAGTCCATAACACTCCTGGTTGACTTTGGTGCTAACCTCGCTAATAGTTTTTGAAGGGTCTGATGCAATAGCACAGTACTACAGTGGGGGTGTTGATATTATGGAAATGAGTCCCCGTAGGCTGTGCTAGAGGATTGAAGTGCAGAGTAGGATTATTTCAGCTTGCACTTTTGCAGAAAGAAGCGTGCCATCCTGAGGAAAAATAAATAAAAAAAGAGCTCAATGTTATCCAGGCATGAACCCAGGTCACAAAGAGTTAACAACAATGATGCTGCTTTGGAACGATGCTTCCAAAATCAAGCATCATTCATAATAAGAACGTTGAAATTGTTGACTCCTACAAATATATTGGCACTATGTTTGACTCAAAGCTCAAATTTGATGTTAACACTGAAATGATTTTCTTCTTCTATTCTTTTATTGAAAGCCTTTTAACCTTTTCTTTTACCTGCTGGTTTAACGGGCTGTCTGTGAACGACAACAAGTCTAAATAGTATAGTCAAAGTGTGCTCCAAGTTGAGTGGAGTTCAGCAGAAGGACTTGGGCACAATTTGGGAGAAACAGGTGGCTGAGAAAGCAAAACAAATTATCAGCCAACCTGATCACAGTCTTTGGGCTGAACTCTCTCTGATGCCTTCAGGCCGGAGTTGTAATGTGCCCTTAAGGAGAACAAATCGTTACTCCAAGTCCTTTATCCCTTCTGCTGCTAAGCTGCTGAACACTGACCATACCCATTTTAAATGACTGCTATTTAGAGGAATTTTAACATATGTTGTTCTTATATATTGTTTCTTATTTTTTGGCTTTTATTGCTATAATCCTATGTATTTATATGGTTCTTATTGTAACTTGTCCATCTAACTGTCCCATGCCTTTAATATGTTTCCTTTGACTTAACTAATTACTGGTTGTCTGTTGTAATGTATGGATGTGTGGACTGGGAATGCTACAAATGAATTGCCCCCATGGGGATAAATGAAGTTGTCTGAACTGAACCCGGAAGTGGCTCAGCCAATCAGAGCGCAGGTTCGCAGCAGCTTCAGCAGGCTGGCTGGACAGCCTACTGCTGATCAGCCGCTGGGTGACACTGTAGGGAGGAAACCTGCTGCTGGACGGTAAACATGAACAGTAAACACAATACACAATATGACCCGGATTGATTTATACATGTAAGAGGTTACAAACAGTCCCTTTAATTCAAATTAATTTACTGTAAAGGTTATTTAAAGACTCTATAAAAACCAACACAGGTGTTTCCAGTTATTCTGGTTGATTAGACCTCTGCTCAGGTTGAAGGTGAGACAGAGCTTTGATGGGAATTTATCATTTATCATTATTATTTATTAGCTCACAAATCTTCATCTACCAATAAGAATGATAAAAGTGTAATTTGTCCCGCCCTAACAGGTTCAACAAACCTAACAGGAAACTCATGGAGGATGCCAATCAATTAGTCTACACACCATCACAGTCCTGAGAAGAGGTCTAATCACTTGTGTGGGTGTAAAGAGGCTTTAAAATATGGTGTATAATTTACATTATACTAGCTTGTTCAGAACGGGCCGAATGCTTTGCCTGTGATGTGTCTGCTTGCAGTTTTCTCGAGAACAGCTGCCATGACATAGTTGCATCACACACCCAAGTCGCGGCTACTCGTGGTCAGAAACACCAGTAAAATACACTTGGATTTAATAAACAGAGATATTTTGCTGGCAAAAATGTTGTTAGTTTTGTAAGTTAGTATCAAGTCTGACACCGGGGAAATACATTCTTTCTCACGGAGGAAAAACACACTTTACTCATGGCTTACTCACGGTCACTTCACATCGGTGATAGGGACGAGGGACATACACACATATAGACAGCGATTCCTTGCTTTATAGTTAGATGTATATCTGTTGTTGAAGTTAAAGGAATTAACAATTACTGACAAATCAGAAAGGCAGTATATTAATGAACAGTTCTGGCCATGTCAATGACTGCAGGTTTTTTGAGTCGATTTGAAGCTGGTGACGAGCCAACCCAGACGAGACGAGACCTCTAGATCCCTGGACTGAAGGTCCCTGAACTGAAGGGCCCAGAGCCAAGAACTGCCCGCCTCACCCCTCTCCTGCCACGGCGATAGGGTAAACATCATAAACTGTACAAGGCCCGCACCACTCTTACACTCTACTCCCAATACTACTCTACTTTTTTTTACTTGACTTGATGAAGACACTTACCTTCTTCGCCCTTCCTCAAATATATTCCCTGTGCCGGTGAAAGGACTGAGTATAAACCACCACTGGTTTAAGTGGATCGACTGAGTATTCATATTATTGATTTGGTGTATTATGATGCTTTGGTTACAGTGACTTTGTTATTGCTGATACAGTGGCAAGGTTGAAATGAGTTCAAGATATGTGAATGTAAATGGGTTCTATTGGTACCCATGAGTCTCCCCTTTACAGACATGCCCACTTTATGATAATCACATGCAGTTTGGGGCAAGTCAGAGTCAAGTCAGCATACTGACACACTGACAGCTGTTGTTGCCTATTGGACTTGAGTTTGCCATGTTATGATTTAAGCATATTTTTATGCTAAATGCAGTACCTGTGAGGGTTTCGGGACAATATTTGTCATTGTTTTGTGTTGTTAACTGATTTCCAATAATAAATATACACATACATACAAGCATATTGTCCCACTGCCGTGTTGATAAGAGGTACATTTTCCATCCATCCATTATCCGTAACCGCTTATCCTATTCAGGGTCGTTGGGGGGTGGGGGGGGGGGGGGGGGGGGGGGGGGGGGGGGGGGGGGGGGGGGGGGGGGGGGGGGGGGGGGGGGGGGGGGGGGGGGGGGGGGGGGGGGGGGGGGGGGGGGGGGGGGGGGGGGGGGGGGGGGGGGGGGGGGGGGGGGGGGGGGGGGGGGGG